>KZ652147.1:232781-244825 GCA_001010745.2 Gerris buenoi
AAAAAAATGACGTCAGAGTGAAACGTAAACAATAACCAATGGCAGGGCTTGTTTTCTTGACGTTTGTGAGCGGGCTTTGAATAGTTACTAAAGCGTGGCCAACCTTCTCCAGCTTAAATGAAAAAAAAGAGTGTTGTTATGTTGGTGCCCTGGTCTAAACGACGCAACCTCTCGGCAAAAGTTGGCTTCAGCCTCTTATCAGTAATTGCTTAGGATTTCGATTCTATGCTCTTTCTATATATAGTATTATTCTAAGCACGTGTAGCAAGGTTATGCGGTGAAGGTTATGTATTATATCGTCACACATGTCAACAGAAAGGTTCCTTGTATGCTGGGTTTTTTTTAAGGTGGATTCATAGCCTGCGTTTTATACGCGCTTTAGAGTAATCTATAGGCTGTCATAACTGAGGCGAGAAAATTTGGTTCTAAAACCAATTTTCTCGCGTAAAAGCCAACGAAAAAAACCTTCCCGCCCTCTTCCCTCTTGTTTATAAATTTGATTTATTTTTTTATCCATCCATTTGCACAGTAATTATTAAATTCACACTACTTTTTCATTTTACAACCATCCTTTTAGAAAATTAACAAAGTATTTAAATAAATTATATTTATAATAATAAATTAATAAGTACAGTAGAGTCCCTCTAATCCGAATCCGAACCCCCCTAATCCGAAGATCAGCCTAATCCGTACAGGTTTTTGCACTAAATGATGCGTCACCATCTATGAGGTTGTTTAAAAATTCATTTTTTACGATTTTGGTAGTATTCATACTAGGGAAAGATTAAAAAACTGTACTGGAAATACAGAGGCCCGTGGCTCAAATCCCGGCGCTGGAGCTGGTTTTTCTCTGTCTGTTTTCCCGTAGTTAATAATAATTATAATTTGAATTAAATTAGAGGTTGTTTAATTGAAGAGCTTTTTCTAGGATTAGAGGGCCAGTGATAGGGAATTCCTTTCAGTCAACAGTCGTCTTACTACGTTTTTCAATGTTCTTTTCACTTGAGGTAGCACAAAACATCTCAAACTTACTTCTATTTTTTTTTCAATCAGAAATTGTAGCTTTTCCTACATTAATTTACAAAAATCCGCCTAATCCGAACTGGGTTCGGTCCCAATTAGTTCGGATTAGCGGGACTCTACTGTATCTAATAAATTCGGCTTTCTTTATAATCTAAAAGTTTTTTGTGGAAATCTTTTAAGTGACGTCTCCCCGGCTTCGTGAATGTATTTTTATCTATACTAGGGGGCCGCGCCCCCTACTCACTTCACTCGTCAACCCCCGAAAAGCGGCCGCTGCCACGTCGAGGCACTCTAGAGTGAAGCATTAAAATTGATCTCATGTTTCTTTTCAATGATGACAAAAACACACGCTGTAAAATATCACGTTAGCTATAGAAAGTACTGAAAAGTTCTGTTGACAGAATTCCTGAGAAAGACTGATTTAGCGATCTTTTTTTTGCAAGGTGTGTGCATAGTTATGGAATGAGAAGGGTGAGGTGAAGATGCGTGAGTATAGTGTAGCAGAGCGGCTGAGGTAGTGTGGGTAGGCACACTACTTTCAACTTTCCTTGTCTCTCTGACATTTTTATATACCTACTCTTAAGTTCTCTCTCCCCCCCCCCCTAATTACCTTCACTCTGTATACAGCTTAGTGTGTCACTCTCAAGTTCCCCTTTTCTCCCCGGACTACCCCCCTACTCTCCTATCGCGCTCTTTCACCTTTCACACAGGTTTTGTATATAACTCTCACTGAACTCGTTTGTTCACAAAACTTTTTTAATAATATAGATAGATAAATATATGAACCCATACCTTTAAAGCCGTGTCCAGACTGTCCAGTCTGGACGAGGCTTAAATGTTTATAAAAAGTCATAAATCCATTCCAACCTGACGATGAGTTTATAACAGTACAAAGTAAGCGCATGCGTATTCAAATTTTTCTAAACGATCCTCGAACGACCCGTGGGACCACGTGAAGGCGTTACAAATATATATGGAGTGGGAAGAAACTCAGTATTTATTGGAAAATTCATATTGTTACCGGGACTTTCTAAGTAAGAGCATAAAATATAAGAAAGTTTTATAAAAAGAACATTTGTCAGAAAATTAATGATTCCTTTATGAATTATTTGCAGTGAATATACATTCAAAAGAAAATAATAAATATAATATACGATTTTGGCTTTTTGACAAGAAAAAAGGAGATTTTGGCTGCAGAACTCTGGTAGATTGGTAGCTTCAGACCAGTTTGAATATACAACTCCATACTTCCGGACCAGTGTTGCATTAAGACTCCTCCAACATCCACCCAACAAACTTAACTTGGCTATCGATTTCAGAAACACATATTTCAAATCTCTTTATACAGAGCGGCCCAAAAAACGAACTTTTTTGAACACAACTTTTGCTTGTATCAGGTTGAAACTTTTCAAGCATTTTTCAATTGTACTTTTAACAAACGATGTGAAAGTAGTTTTATTAAAATCGTTACGACAGAACGTAAGATATCGGTAAAAACGTTGTTTCCCCTATTTTAAATATTTAGGTACGCTTTAATAAATTTAGAGATCTTACAAACTTCGTAACGGTGTGTAACATGCACCGACAGAAAAAAGTTGTTTATCTACGATTGATACGTAATATAAAGATTGTACCTCTGTTTAGATTCGTAGAAAGTGATTCTTTACACACCTGTATAAATTGCGCATGCGTGTCTCATAGTTTTGAAGAATTCCTCTTTTTTCCACTCTAGTGACGAAAAGAAGAAGAATTCTGCAACTTTACACACGATTAGCGAGTTTGTTTACATTTAACATAACTAATTTGATGTTTATTTAATAAAAGTAACTGTTTGTATCGAGTTTTTTTGTGAAAATCAATGAGTGATTTAAGTGATTATGAAGAATATGAGGAGAATAATACGCCTTCCGAAATAATTAATTCGGCACAAAATACAACTAACAAATTGATGTCATCTTTATCAAAAGAGAAATACGAGCTTACATACAGGAAGTTTATAATTTTTTTCTGCATTTATTATTAAAATCTAACAATCGTAGACAAAGTACGATACGCAACTCGTGCGAAAACGGCATTTTGCATTGCTCGTGTGGTTTTACTACCCTCGCCATCGCTCGGGTGTAAAGTCCACACTCGCATGCATAATGCTACTTTCCGCACTCGACGCGAAATGTACTATTAAAAACCTCCTAAACTTTTGATCCTACATGTTTGAATATTTTATTTTTTGTTGACTCTGAAACATGTTTTGCCATTAACATGTAGGTTGTAAGTTCTAATGAACATAGTTTGTCACTTGGTTCTGTCGCCGTGCTTTGTTAATTAGTGAATAAAACTTTTGTAAAGTTTCGAAGTTGTGAGAAAGTTAAGTCCCCCTGGTGAGGCAGGTAAGTGCAGGTACCCAGTGTTGCAAACCCATGCTTTGTAAAGTCCTTGAAACTTGAGACAAGTCTAATTAAGTCTTTATGAGGCCCCTGTAATAACTATATTATCACACCCAAGTTTCTCTTTTCATGTTAACGTCACGACTTGCTTAACTCTTTACGTCAAGTCAATGTTTAATTCTTTTGAAGCCGTTACAATATCTATCATTAACGAAACGTCAGCTACGTTTGGCGTTAAAAAAAAAATTTAAAAGAAGATGAAAATCACATCTTCTTTATTCTATATTAACTTTTATTGACTTTCGCAATTATAATTTAATTTTCACACGCAATAATTGAAAGTAATTGAGCAATAATAGAGTATAAGCGAGCTTCCTAAAGCGGACCTAAACGTTTAAAAAAGAGAAAACAAAGTTTTTACCGTTCTAACGTATTTTGTTTTATAAAACTTCATGTACTCGTACATTGTCTTTAAGCAGGCATGTAAAATTTCAACTTGACAAAAGCAGAGGTTTTTGAGTAATGAAGTGATACATTTATAAAATTGGTTTGAAAGCTACTGCGGGTGAAGATTCATATAGGAGTGTAGTTATATAGGGTTTTGTACCCCCACACTACCCTCTTCCAATTATCTTTAACTATAACATTCATCATGATAAATAAACTTCTTAATATTTAGTATTTTATTGGAATATGCTCGCTTCAATGATAGAACCACGCGATGCCTAGTAATAAGTTAGTGGACAATAAAAGGCTTGATATCGGCATTATGATACAGCTGCTTAGTTACAAAGCTAAGCCTCGTTCACACGGTCGCACGGTGTCTTGCGACACTAGTGTCACCTGGTGTCGTCGTTTGAACAGTAGATGTCATGGCACTACAGTTCCGTGACAACTAGTGTCAAGCATCAAAACTTTTTGATATTTTGACACTAAATGTAGACTATACGGTAACTTGAGAAAAAGTTGTACAGCATTATTTTGTCCAACCATTCGCGCACAATAAGGTGTACTTCAAATTTAAAATTTGAATTTTAGGACGGTAAAAGATTCTATCTTCGTCTATTCGAAAAGACAAGCATGTTCATAAATAAAATTTATTTGTAAAACTTTAACAGTGACAGAAGTGATAAAGATCCTTTAAACCAGAAACAGTTTAAACATATCGAAAAAAAAGTTTGAACATAACGATTAACAAGTTTAAATATATCGATTAAACAGTTTAAACTTGCGGATTAAACAGTCTAACCACAATATTATATTCAGTTAAAAAGTTTAAATATATCGATTAAACAGTTTAAACTTGGATTAAACAGTCTAACTATAATATTATATTCAGTTAAAAAGTTTAAAAATATCGATTAAAAAGTTTAAACATATCAATTTTAATCAAACTTTATATACATCGTCTAAAGTCTATACTATAAAAAAAAAATCACAAGTACTTTTTAGGGTTTTGTAGATGATAAAGCATACCCATTATGTAATTATGATTTTTTTTCTGCGATCCCAAGAGTCCTGGGTTCGATCCCCCAGGGGGGTCACAATGTTTTTTATCGGTAATAACAACAAGATAAATTAAATTTTTCGGGAAATTTTTATCACCCTACCATACGGTATAACCATGAATAATTTTGAAATTTTAGGACCAGCCATTATATAAAGTTTGGGGGGGGGGATTTTTTTTGGGGATATGTTGATTTTTTCCCCCTATAAGGAATGCAAAATTTGAAAAAGCATATATATATTTGTGTCCTACTCTTCAGCAGCTTTCATTTGATACCCAACTCAAAATTTTAAAAAAATAAAATTTTGGGCGCACTTCACTATTTCGCGCCCAAAATTGACAATTTTTAAAAATTTGGGATCAACTCCCGGAATTTTCATCGCCCAACAATAAGGCATTAGCATGAATTATTTCGAAATTTTAGCACCAGCCAATCTATAGTGGTTGGGGGGGGGGAAATTTTTTTTGGGTATATTTTGATTTTTTTCCCCTATAAGGAATGCAAAATTTAAAAAAGCATATATATATTTGTGTTCTACTCTTCAGCAGCTTTCATTTGATACCCCACTCAAAAATTAAAAAAAATGTAAATTTTTGAGTTTACCACATTTTTTTGAATTGCGCATGCGCAAATCTAATTATGGACTTCTGTATATTTTTCCTCTGGTTGGGTCAAAAAGTTACACCAGTGTTCCAAATTTTATTACTTTCGCTTAAACGGTTCGGGCCCTATGAACCAAAGAGCGACGGACGGACGGACACATCACCCTCGGCATAAGGGTTTTGAGAAGTATCTACAAAACCCTAATAAGTCTTGCTAAATTTGAACTTGATATAAGCAAATTTTGTGTAGTGAAGTGATATATTTATAATAATAGTTGAAAAGGAGATGTGTTGCGAGTGAGTGAAAAGGGACAGGACGGCACCTAGAACCTCCACTCCACTACCACCTTCCCCAATCATCCCCTTCAAATATTAACTCACCATGATTAACTTAAAATTGAATAATTACTTAATAATAGAATCATGCGATGCCTAGTTATAAATTAATTGAAAATAAATCAAATTTGAATAAGATTTGATACTACATATTTAAATTCATTATTACTATGTATGTAGGTATATCATCTATGTATAAATGTATGTATATCATCTATGTATGAATGTATGTATTTCATCTATGAATGAATATATCTATAGGAGAAAATTTTGTTTTAGTTTGTCTTTGTCGGTCCGATTTTTATTTAAGTATTTGTAACTTATTTCCTGAGATGGGAAGATTAATTACGTTTGTCTAATACCCACTTTGTTTGGCCCAGACTCCAGACTGGTGTGTTAGACCGAGGGAGGGAGGAGGGGGGGGGTTGCACTTAAGTGAGCTAAATTTAAAAGTCCCTCCTTGTAAATACAAAATAGCCCATAGCATGGTCAGGGATGCTTAAGGGTTAGACCTTTAGTTAATAATGTAAGGCTTAGCCTCAGATACTTAGATGCTAAGTTCCAACTTGTTCATCCCAGACACGAAGTACTTGGACCGACTTTTAACTTAAATACTATAAAAAATAAGTGACCCTATTTTTCTCAACATTTCCTACTTGATCTCTCAACAGGAAAAGCGAGGGAAAGCTCTCGTTTCTTTATTCCTAGTTAGACGCTTTCCCGCAAAACTTTTCAACAAGAACAGCGAAGATAAGTCGAGACTTGAACAAAACTTTTTTTTCTTTTGACTTCCTCAGTGCCAAATGTAAAGGTTTTAAAAAACCCAAAGACTTAATTTGCATTTTTTTTTATTTTCATCTGTTCACCAAGATCACACCACCCTGCAATTATTTTTGCAGATTAAATAAAATTCCACATTATTTTCTTCGTCTATTCTTCAACAGCATTGTTTGAGAGACTTAAGTTTTGAACATTTAAGTTGATTATCTTAAGTGGACTCAATTATAATTTTTAAATACTTAATAGTTTTATAGCTAAAATGTGAGCAAATGTTGTTTAATTAATAATTTTATAGCTTAAATGTGAGCAAGTGTTGTTTATTTAGTACTTTTATAGATGAAATGTAAGTAAATGTTGTTTAATTAATAGTTTTATAGCTTAAATGTGAGCAAGTGTTGTTTATTTAGTACTTTTATAGATGAAATGTAAGTAAATGTTGTTTAATTAATAGTTTTATAGCTTAAATGTGAGCAAGTGTTGTTTATTTAGTACTTTTATAGATGAAATGTAAGTAAATGTTGTTTAATTAATAGTTTTATAGCTTAAATGTGAGCAAGTGTTGTTTATTTAGTACTTTTATAGATGAAATGTAAGTAAATGTTGTTTAATTAATAATTTTATAGCTTAAATGTGAGCAAGTGTTGTTTATTTAGTACTTTTATAGATGAAATGTAAGTAAATGTTGTTTAATTAATAATTTTATAGCTTAAATGTGAGCAAGTGTTGTTTATTTAGTACTTTTATAGATGAAATGTAAGTAAATGTTGTTTAATTAATAGTTTTATAGCTTAAATGTGAGCAAGTGTTGTTTATTTAGTACTTTTATCGATGAAATGTAAGTAAATGTTGTTTAATTAATAATTTTATAGCTTAAATGTGAGCAAATGTTGTTTGTTTAATACTTTTAGGCTAGGCGCAAAGCAACTATTTTTTTCCATTGTGCTTAGCCTTATAGCTTAAATGCAAGTAAATCTTTATTTAATGCGTAGTTGACCAATTAGTTGAATAATTACGGAATTGTTCGACTATACATAAAATAATAAATTTTGATCTTTAAATATTATTGTTTCAGATAAATATAAATTTAAAAAAAACTATTTTAATCTCTACTGCACAAAAATAAACAATTAATTTCAGTAACCATGTTAGCCACGCCCGCTTACCCCCACCTTCACCCCTTGAATCTACACTTCGGTCCATCTCCGGTTCTACAAGAAGGATTTAATAAAGGTTTAAATTAATCTAGGGGTAACGAGAGGGCTACAGTCGACAAACCATTCAAATTTCGTAAACATTAGATAATTACTTTTTAAGAAGTAGATGTATATAAATGTATGTTTGTTGAGTATGTTGAAGAGAAAAAAATTGTGCGCAGGAGGTTGAAACTTATATGGGACCAATAATGGACTAATTATGGTCTACCATCCTAATTTAATTAAAATTGGACGTGTAGTTAGATAGACAGACCGACAGACCACCGAACGACAGACCGACACGGAACTAAAAATGTTCCCTGATGTCTGAAACTGATTTCTAAATTGGAATTTTTGAAATTGGAGACAGAAAATTTTCGAAATGATCACATATCTTCGGTAAATTTGGGAGCAACATTCGTGGATCTTAATATTAAGCCTATAAAAAACGAAAAAGTTTTTCCATACAGACGGAAAAATTCGAATGTTGTACTCCAGCATAGAGTTACTGCTGCGAGCTTTAACTAAATCGTTTTACTTTGCATCTAAACCGCAAGCACAGTTTAAAAAAGCCAACAGGAAAATTCTCAGCATGTATAACATGTTAAAGGGGGAAAAGTTAAAGCAGTACGGCCATGTCGAGTTTTCCTCAATATTATATTGGGCAGGGTGTGGAAAAGCTGTTTAGGGAAGTAAAAAGCTACCAAGCGTTTATAATTCCAATACCGGGAGCCCGGAAACATCTCAACCTCAAAATGTTATCTACCTCCAACAACATTTATTTTCCTGTCAAGTTTTCATCTTTGTTCGGAAGGAAAATATCCCTTTGTACTGATTTTCCTTCGCTCTAATGCGTCTCGTTTTAATTTCTCCCCGCAACTTGTAATCAATTTTTTACTTCACAAAAGTATTTCCTATTGAATAGGGAAGCAGTTAAGCACTTTTGTAAAGTATTACTTAGACATTCCAAGTTCTAACTTAGTTGTACCACAACTAAAGCCTCTGTATTTTAAACGTTTACGATAAAATGTTGAACGATAAGACAGATTTAGAAACTAAAAATGTTCACAGGAATTGGAAACGGATTTCTGTCTAAAAAATTCTTGAAATTAAAATCATAAAAATATTTCGCTCTTTAAAAACAAACTAAACTTAATTAAATTAAAAACGTATATTTAGTATAAAAATTGTTATTTTAATAAATCAAGTAACTAAGTATCAGTTTAAGGTGTTTAAATGAATTTGAAGGTAAAACTTTTATACCTACAAACTTGATAGCTATTACCCATGGTGCACTAGTCGTAGATAAAATTTAATACGCAACATGGATCGAAGTATTTCTGCTCTCGGGATTATCTCCCTCGGCAAGCCTCGGGAGCTAACTCATTTATCTCCGGCCATAAGAGGAGCTAATGAAGTTTTCACCTTCGGCGGTGCCTCAGGAGAAAACTTAACCTCGAGCAGGAAAACATACTTCTCTCCCTTGTTGCGTAAATAACTATTTTATATACTACGTTTTTAAATTTTCTATTGAATCATATGTAATGTTAATAATATAATTGTCATTGTTATTTATAATGTTAGTAAAAAAAATAAAAAGTTCCGAATTTACTCACTTCACATAAATGACAACCATCTGAAGAACTGATCTTAAACCTATAAAAGAACAAATCTTTGTACAACAGATCTCACCAACACTGAATCTAAACCGTGCCAGTGATATGCCCTCGTGTAGGGACAGTAAATGAAGAAAAATGAGTACAATTAAAGAAGTACAGATGCAGAAAAATTAAACCGATACCTAGGACACAAGTGTAAACAAACCTGGCTGTCACACATCAATTAATTTATTTCTTTGTTTACTTTTCCTTTTTCGCTGTCAATGTTTATCTCTTTAATAAAAAATCACAAATTGAGACACGTAAAAATGAAGATTGTACATATGGAACCATGTCAAAACAAATAAAATAACTTGCTGACTTTTTTCCGAACTATCTTTCCATACAGCATCGTGTTCTGAGCTATTCTAAAAGTTTCAAATGTCTAGCTATACTCGGGAAGTTAGTTAAAAATCGATTGCAAGATATGTACTGGACAAACAAACCAACAAGAAAGCAAGTTAATAAAAACGTAGTAATAATAGATTGTTCATCAACATGTAAGATATAAGAGGTTGTACAATATCAACTAAACCAGCTGTTCTGTTTATAGCCAGTGTTGCCTTTTGTTGCCTGATTCAGCAAACCTGACCAAGCGCTGTTATTATTACTTATCAAATTATTTTTGAAGTTAAACTTCTTTGGCGGCGGTAGAGTGAATTTTTTCAAATAGTGACATCGTGTAACGAAGTTTGCGATTCGAGACTCGTCTATGAGTAACATTTTTACGACTAGGTGTGCAATGCTTGCAATATTGAGCTGAGCGTGAATTTTACTCATATTTATTTATTTATTTTCATTATTCTCTATTTTACCATAGAATGACCCCTCATAAATGAAAATATGGCAAACGTTAACATAACAACAATAACTGTACTCTTAAAGAGCTTTCCAATGACATGCGTGTTGAAGAGCATACACTATTTTAGTGGATCGGTTTTGCCGTTCAGGAGAAAACTTTTGTTCCTTGTACCTCGTACCCATGTGTACCGATTTGGACCATTTCAGATGTATACCTTCCTGGGGTTGGCCAATATGACCGTGCCGAATTTGTGCAGAAGGAGAAGGGCTCAGCCGTTCAGGAGAAAACTTTTGTACTCTGTACCCCGTACCCCTGTGTACCGATTTGGACCATTTCAGATTTATACCTTCCTGTGGTTGGTCACTATGACCGTGCCAAATTTTGTTCGGATCGGTTCAGCCGTTCAGGAGAAAACTTTAGTACCCTGTACCTCGTACCCCTGTGTACCGATTTGGACCATTTCAGATTTATACCTTCCTGTGGTTGGTCACTATGACCGTGCCAAATTTTGTTCGGATCGGTTCAGCCGTTCAGGAGAAAACTTTAGTACCCTGTACCTCGTACCCCTGTGTACCGATTTGGACCATTTCAGATTTATACCTTCCTGTGGTTGGTTACTATGGCCGCGCCGAATTTTGTTCAGATCGGTTCAGCCGTTCAGGAGGAGTATGCATCCGAAAAAATGCAAAGTGTAGTATAAGAGCTTCGCTTCGCCTAGCTCAATTAATTGAATTATATCTATTTAAGACCAGCAAATTAAAAAAACATGTATTTTTATTGGAATAAATGTGGTTGCCATAACGTAGCAATATTTTTTTTTTTTCAATTAAATTTCCCATAACCATTTCTTAATCTTGAAATAATAAATTCGTCATAAAATGAAAGAGAGCAATATGTTCTATAACTTAAGTTTCACTTCTAATGCGTGAGAGCCTCACACATATATTTTTTTATTTTTTTTAGATAGTCTATCTTCCCTTTTTTATACTTTAACATTTTTATAATTGATATATATAGTGTTTAAATCATGTAGTTAGTTAAAAAATAATCATTAGTTGTCATTGTAATTATTATTATAATTTGGATTATTTAATCTTTGTTTAGATTCAAGTTCTTTATGTTCGTAAGTTGGAACACTGGAGGTAAAGTAGTAAGTGCAGGAATCTGCTCTTTTGCCTACTATTTTGAGTCTGATAACCAGGGGTGCCCACTCAAAGGGGGGGATGACGCAGAGTGCGTCGTAAAAAAATTNCTTTAATACCTTTCATTTGATACCCTACTTTATTTTAAAAAAATATTTTTTTCGAGTTACATGAATTATCCGCCACCTTGGATTTCCAGTAAATCAGATCGAATTGCTAATCTAATTTTGTCTATGGCCCAGCAGACCACACATTTTGCATATTTGTCTATATTTTTAGTAACAGCGGAAGTACGATTTTAGGGGGGGGACACGAAAAATGTCGAAGTTTTTTGACAAAATGGCGCCTAAAATTAAACACTATGCCCAAGTGGTATATATATTTGTAATCTACTCTTCAAAACCATTTATTTGATAACCCACTAAAAATTTAAAAAAACATATTTTTTTTTCTCGCGATCTGAATTATCCGCCATTTTGAATTTGAACAGCTGATTATTTTGAGTTCTCTATATTTTTCCTGTGTGCGCGTCAAAACGATCTTTAATACTGGTAAGTTTCACGCTTTTATCTCTTTTGGTTCAAAAGTTATTGGAACCGTACAGAGTGACAGACAG
>KZ652148.1:1054-14658 GCA_001010745.2 Gerris buenoi
AAAGGACAGCCCCCCACTTAACGAGTCCCTTACTCCCGCTTGGAGAGGAAGAGTTCGATTTCTGTCGCCGGCGAAGATACACGCATCGTCTCCACTCCAATTGTCAAGTATCATCTATTTAAATAATATCTTTTATACTTTTACCTTTGTGCAACCTTTTAGCTCTATCTAAATATATATATTATATTTTATTTCTCTTTCCTGCCCCTCAATTATGGGAGAACATACCCTCATTTAATTTTGGTTTCAACTCCTCAATTTTCTAGAGTATCTCTTAGTATATCTCCAATAAATCGGAGCTAAGATACTAATCATAAAGAAAGAAATAAAATCTTAAAAGATACTCAAGTTTATACTTAGACGCAAAATAGCAACCATTCTAAAATTTCAAATGGTCTTTCTGCTGTAGTTTTTTGCGTGGAACTAAAAATCAGCGTTGCTCTTCTCTTCCGGATTACTAAATCATCATACGGAATTTAATCTGACAATTCCATGCTTACATTATTTTGTAAGTACTCAAATTTTCCTATTAAAATATATTTCTTAAGAAATTCAGGGATTTGTTTGAAGGAAGTCTTTCTTAACAAGATACTTAAAATCTGAGACAATTTAATTAAATGTGAAAAGGGATATAATACATCATTAAACTAAATTACCGCTATCTATAAAAATTTAAAATGTACTCATAATAAATCCAATTATTTAAAGAACTAACTACTTTTATTAAAAGCTAAGACAAAATAAACGAGAGATACAAAATAATGTTTCAATTAACCTAAGTGAGGGAATTATTAATTAAAAATGTATTCGTATAATAAAAAATGTATCACAGAGTAGTTTACTGCATTAAACAACGTTTATTGAATGAAATTCTGGATAATTTAATAAAATATTACTAATCACATACCTACAGTATGTGAAAGTAGAAAATAAATAATAGATTATGTGTATTAGAAAGCAGAAATACGTTTTTCTACCAAAAGAATATTAAATAATAAATTCAGAAAAAAATTGTCTTCACCTTAAAAATGAATTAAATCTACCTCTTTATTCACTCCCCATCCAGCTGATTTGATAGTAGGTTATTCATACGGCAATTGTACTTATAGATTTGTATACGTAAAATAATCGTATAAATACATAATGTACTATATTTTTTATCTATCCCTAGAATAAGGTTTAGCACTTCTGAAATCGTACAAGTGCTTTAATAATTTATTGACAAAAATGTTTTCATGTATTAAGTTCTAGCTGAATTTGTAGAATTAGGTATGAAACAAAACTTATATCTTCATTCGCTTCTTTTTCACTTTATTTTAAATGAATGATGTGGTGAGAAATTATTGGGGATGGTATTTTTATTTTGTTGGATTAAGACGTTTAAAGGTTGCATGAATCCATAATTCTTAAAAGTCTAGCTACCGCCTGTACAAACTTATAAAGGCTAAACTACCTTACTGACAACTTTTACATCAGAAATGTATGATTGTGTTGCCTCCAATATCCTTTTAAGATGTAAATACCTCTTGATCCGATATTTTTTTAGATTAAGGAATTTCTTAAATTAATGTCTGATAAACAGCATCATTAGGTTTCAATAGTATGGAGGGATCCTCCTGTACATCTCTTTGAACACCCTATCTAGAGTTGTGTAGTTTCTTTCAAGAAATGACTGTCATCAATATCACTTATTCCGATTATCTTTAGAAACAGTTTTTTCTTCATGTCCGTTCAACATCATTCACTAACAGTGTGAAGAAGTACTCTTATTTTAGTCTCTACCTCTACAGTCTGTGCCAAACGAGAGTTAGTGCGTTGACAGCGCAGGAAAAACTAGCAAATGGGGTAGGGAGCCAATGAGAGCTCAAGATTTGCCCTCTGGATAATCATATAAGAAGGTAAATATAGTGGCTTTATTTTTTCCCTCAGAGGTTGAACAATCTGTGTCACTCAATTTCCCGCGCTGTCAACGCACTAACTCTCGTTTGGCACAGACTGTGGTCTCTAGATAAGCTCATTATTTGGTCTCTTTTCTTCTTTTATAAAATATTTATATAACCATGTTAACTGATCAAAAATTAAGTTCTTAACTTAAAAGCTTCATGGCAGCTGTACCCTGAGTAACTATAATGTATAGTTGTATAGTAAGTGGATCCTATAGAGTAGATTGAAGAGGGGTAAGACTAAACTACTTCATACGTCTACAGACAGCAATGTTTCGGCTTAACCAGCCATTTTCGAGCCTAAACATAATAACTTTATAACAAGTAAGGCGCGCTTCACGTAGGTACGTGAGGCGATAATTGCCGGTTTCTGTACGATTAAGTGTAATAGTTGCATATTCTTTTTCTACACTTCACTACCTTTAATTTCATGTATAACATGTCATGGTGACTAAAAACGTTTTTTTAGTCATCCGCCATATTGGCCGGGCTACCATCTTAGAAATTTTAAGTGTAAAAACTTCAAAATCTGTCCAGTTGTCTCAAATGCCGAGATGCACCTGTGTGCTAATTTTCATGTTTCTAGCTATAGTAGTTTATGACTTGAAACAAGCCAAAGGACAGACACCAACGGACAGACAGACAGACAGACAGAGCCGTTGTATAAGGTTTCTTTTTTTTACTTTGTACAGAAACCTAAAAGAATGACATTAAGTTACTATACAGCTTATTTAAAAAGGTGTTTTAGAAAAGATAGGTGTTATTAGAAAAGATACATATTTATATTACATCTGTCGTCTGAAATAGTCCTCAAGCTAAAGAGTTATAACTGCGAGATGGCTGGTTAAGCCGAAATGTTGCCGCCAGTAGACACGAAGTATAGTTTAGTCTTCTTCTTCTTCCTTCAACCCTTAGGGATCTACTTATATACATAAAATATTATATTATTTACAAATCTTTTTTTCAATTGAAAGAATTTTTTTATCTAATAAAAGATAAATGTAAAATATTTTAGCGGTATCTCATAACTTAACTCACCTTTCAAGTATAATAATGATGGCTAAGAGAGTAAATCTGGTTTTAAATCTCCGCAAGCATTAATAATCAAATTTGGAATAGTTTTCTATTTAAAACACTTGTTAAAATCTACTGAATTTCCAAAAAAGTCTACAAAAAATAAAAATTGATATCTTAAAAAGGATTTACTTGAAAACCATTCCAAGTTTCAAAATGTCAAATGGGGGAGGATGACAAGCGTAACAACGATACCATCATTTGAGCTAGGTTAGCCGATACACAGAGTGGTAAAGGCTTTGTTCTATGCTGGGTTCTGGGAGCGATGTTAAACTCCACTTGTTGATAAAGCTTCCCTAATGCAACCAGAGAGGGTTCAAAGTAATATCTCAAGCGAAACATGATCGACCTCCACGTGTCTTTAGCATTAGCTTAAACGTACAAGTCAGTTCTAATGCATACCGCTCTATCTTTTTACAATTTATCAACTAATACACTCCAGTATCAGCAATAATTTGGATTTTGTTGATAATCTATCAGTGTTGATTTGAAATTTAAACAAGCGATGACTTTTAACTTGACTAGACCATGATAGAAATGATACTCAAATTTTATCTGAATGTTACTAAAATCATCATACATTTTTCTGTTTAATTTACATCTTAAATGTCCTATCTTCATGGCCTAATTGCAAGGTTCGAACAAGTGGTCCGTCCAACCCGTCTAGTAGGAATAACTAGATTACTACTACGTCTTAAATAACCCAAATTAGGCTCTCACTTTACTCACCTACTCAATGTAATCAAACGTAACATATTTGGGAAATGTGCCTCGCTTTTATAGGATTTAAATAAGAGTCGGACCATTGGATTTCGACAATAGTTGGCTATTTACCTACTCTAATGATCTTAAAAACTCATATTTGATTGTTTCATTTACCTCCCGCAACACCATACACAACATCGCTGATGTTCAATTATTATTCAGAAAAAGGTAAAAGGGGGCTATACACCATCAGTTTATAGGTTTGTTCCAACCGCACTTCAAACTGGTTTGGAACTGTCCGACGCATGCGCAACGGACAACAATTGATCGTTTTTCGCTAATGCGCATACAGTTTGAAACTAGTTTGAAGTGTTGTTGGAACAAACCTTATCTGTGCAGTTATCTGTCGTAAATAACTGCGTGAAAATCCGTACGTTTGCCTGAAGTTTAGGAGTGTAGGATACCGTCCGATTTATCTTCAGTTTTGTCTTCACTTGGTTCTAAGTGTTTTCTAATAAAATTTACAAAATCGTTGCTAAAGAGGGTTTGGATGCGCAGACGTTTTATCTGCATGAAAACCTGCTCAAAATGCGCAGTTCACAAAATTTATCGCTCAAACATTACGTTACACGACACACGAGGTAAACTGCGAGGATAATCGGAAGGTGTGCAGCCCCCTTAAAAGAATTCCGACAATAAAAGTCTACGCGAAGAGCTAGTTTAAATAATTAATATCGATATCATCTCCACAATAGGCAACTCTACATCACTTACAGCAATTTATAACATCAAATCACTTGTCCAAATCACTTGTCCAAATTACTTAAAAATGTACTAATGATCCATAAAAATGTACTAATGATCCATAAAAAGTACCAATGATCCATAAAAATGTACTAATAAATCTAGACAACGCGCAGCGCTAACATGACACTATAAAATTTCTTACAAGTCATTCAACGGAATTTAAGATTTTCTTTTTAACTAAGAATACAACAGATAAAGAACACAGAAAGATAATTCTGTAATTATTATTTTCCATCGCAATGAAATATGTCAGAAGCAAAGTAATTAAAAGACTAAATAATACAATAGATAACGTATTAATTATAGATTAAGATTTATTTTATTTTTTAAAAGTTCATTTGAATTTATACATTAAAAATGAATTTAAGAACAGTCATTCGGAATATTCGTCAATTGTTTTCTCAAATAAAGCCGTTTTATGATTTTTTTTTTTTTTTTTTTTTTTCTCTCTTTAAAATCAATTTTAATTAAAAGGATTATTCAATGGTAAAGCAATCTTTTAACTCAATATGGTAAAGCACGAGGAGGTGTTTAATTTAGCGAATCAAGCGGAAGGGAAATATTCCCTCTTGAGAGAATTTAGTTTAGATTTCAAAAAAAGATAAGAGTCTGTTTCTCTTTTCAACTTAAGGCATTTACAGCTCTTGGGTTTCCATAAATCTGCGTCACACTTTAACTCTATGTTATTTTAAATTATTCTTCCTCCTTTTTTTTTAAAAAAAAAAAAAAATCAGCTTTGAAACAAGGTTTCCGGCATGAGATAAAAGAAGAACTAGGATCTGAACTTGATTAGAACAAAAGATACAACTCTATTGTGATTAAGCGACTAGATATTATACATCATTGAATTAGGTAATCAGATATATACTTTAGAGATTTAGAAGACATTGTTTCTATCTAAAATTAACTTAAATTACATTTAAAATTACACCAACTCATCATATTTAGGGTCCGTAGGCAAAATTTAGGACCCTTAAATAAAACAATTCTGCGCTTGTCTGTCTATAACGTACCCAGCACAAAAATTTGAAACTTTCCGTAATTATATAATGTCTAAGATCCACGGTACTTCTTTAGATTGTTACTCACCAATGTATTTATGGAATATAATTGAGTGAATAAATAACTATTAAGACAAAGGGAAGGGATATTTAGTCCAATGTACTTAGAGACAAGGAATATCACACTTTTATTTTTACCCTGCGAGTGTCCGTCTGTCTATCTGCCTGTAACGCACCTGCTCTTTGAAAGTACCCAGCACAATAACATGAAACTTTGCAGTTATTGTTTAATAACCAAAACACAAGATAATTATAGGGATGCTCCCAAAAATCATCCCTCAAAAACTAAGGGTTGACTTTTTTAGCGGAAGTGTGTCAAGTGGGGTGTTAAACAAAAGAGGAAGACGCGCTGAGAACAAATATACAGGGTAACTGGCTATAAAGTTTGGAAAAGTTATAGGACGGTAGTACACCTCATATGGAACAAAAACACCGTATGTACCATAGGTCAATTCTTAGCCGTTCTGCCACTAGGTCAAATTTAGCGAATTTTCTAGGGGTGTCGTCCTTGTCTCATAAAATTAATTGTTGCTCTTAAAATATGAATGCTAGAATAATGATTTTAGTATCGTTGGAAAGCTTAGAAAATTTCTTAAAAGAAAAGTACTCTAAAGTCATCTCATTCAGATTAGCATTTCCTGAGTATTCATTTAGTATATCGAAATTATTGAGAATTTTTTTATTTTTTTGGTGGTGGCAGAACTTACTAACCAATGTAGGTGCATTGAGTAAACTTTCAGGAAAACTTCCTCATTTACTTACCTTTCAAAAAGTATTGACAACTTTACCCCACTTCACCATATTTTGAGTAATAACCGACGGAAGTTAGAAAAATGATTGTAAATTTCAGTAAAATACGTACCATACAGCAATCTGCAGGATGGTCCAAAAGTCCCCCCTCTTTACTTTTGAACGGTTTAAAATAAATTAATGAAACATGGGGGACCTCTACCATGCAAAGGTAAGTTTGTTTTCATGCAATCGCCCACTAGGGGTAAACATCCACTTTGCACCATGTCACCCAACTTCATAATTGCAAGTTTGGGGTACTTCATCTCAACTAGAAACAGTCCTTGTACTCCAGAAACGTGCTATTAGAATTATCACTAAATCTTATCCGTTGAAAAACCTGTAAGCTGCTGTTCAAGAAATTTGGAATACTAACTGTCACAGCTCAACTTAGACTTCTTAATATTATTTCAACTCATTCATCCGACCAGATTACAACAGGAAATTAAGGAATATGATTAACGCAAGTACAATGAATAGAAGAGGTAAAGAAAAAAAAGGAAACTAAAGGAATAAGGTTAGCACAAGGAAAATAGAAAAATACACCAGTAAAGAACAATAATAAAAGGAAATTAAAAAATGGCAAAAGGAGAATGAATTGAGGAAGACCCGTAAAAAACAACAATGAAAGAAAAATAAGGAATGTGATTTACACAAGGAGAATAGAAAAATACACCAGTAAAGAACAAAAGGAATAGGAGGAATAGGATTCGCGAAAAAATGTTTTATGAATGATTCTTACAACTACAAAAAAAGGAAATGCGTATAAATATTCCTGAAAATAATGTTTTGTAATGTCAAAGTTTTTACAATTTATAAAATAATGTTGTGTTACAGAAATATCTCTCATTTTTTTTATATTTTACAAAACAAATATACATATCAAAAACTTTAACTCTGTTAAAACATTCCTAATTAAATTAGTTCGAAGTTCGATATTAAAATTTAATGAACAGGAAAATATTTTAAACTAAACTTGTTTAAAATAAAAACAAAAAAAATCTATTTATAAAAATAAATTTGAAACATAACAAAAAAATAAAGTTCTTAAAGTAATTTACAGAAAATAAAGTTTAACTTAAAGCCAATTAAAATATCACATTAATAAACAAAAGGAAGTGATTTCAATAAACAATATTGAAAATTACAGACAAAATTTCAATTTTGAAATTGAAAATAAATATCTACTTATAAAAAATAAATATGAAATAAATAAATTTAGAAAAGTAATTAACAATCATGAAAATGTAACAATTGTTTTAATTAATTATTTCAATATTCAATTTAATACATGTTAGAAAATAGTGTAAAATAATAAATTCGATAAATAAATCGATGGTATAAATTATCTTTCAATGTTTGTTAAATATTTTAAAATACTCGTACATTTATGAGTATTATTATTAGCAAAATTTGCTATTATATAAAATTAAGTAATGATGGCGTTTATAGTTGCTTATTGCAAGAAATTATATTTTTATTTATTTTATTCGATCCCTAATGTTTGTTTTTATACTCCAAGGTGTTGTAGAAGAAATAAAAATCCACACATTTTTGTATGTAATAAATACAATATGTTTTAATACCTAAAACAAAAATAATGAAATAAATAAATAAAACATAAATAATAATAATAAAAAAAAATATGCAACACAAAAAAATGTATGCTAAAAAAAAGAAGAAAAGAAAAAAAAAATAAATAACAGCCAAGTGAGAAAGATTTATACTAAAATGTTCTTCAAACAAGATTAAAGATGCCAATTATATATATATGTATATTATAAAATTATTTTGTCTGCACGTTTGATCAGAATTGCAAAATTTTGGATTCTTTTTCGCGCAAGTTGTAGATTGGTTTTTACCAAAAAAATATTGATTAATTTAATGTTGTTAACAATTTTATTTAATAAAAAAAAAAATAATAACTATTTTCATTTAATGGATGATCGGTCGTTCTGCGTCGGTCTCGCCTCGCTCATACTCGCGCAGTGTGAAACCGCCTTACAAATCCATGCTGGTAGCCAAATCTTCCTAAATACTATTTTTTATCAATCAAGCTTTAAACTAAATTTTCCTACATAATTTTTCAGAATCTTCTTTATGCATCCAGGCTTTAAACTAAATCTTCCTACATACTGATTTAGAGTCTTCTTTATGCAGCCAGGCTTTAAATAAAATCTTCCTACATACTGTTTTAAAGTCTTCATTATGCAGCCAGGCTTTTAACTAAATCTTCCTACATACTGTCTTAAAGTATTCTTTATGCATCCAGGCTTTAAACTAAATCTTCCTACATACTGTCTTAAAGTCTTGTTTATGCAGCCAGGCTTTCAACTAAACATTTACATTCTTCCTTATGTATACAAGATCCATGAATATAATTAAATCTTCCTATATACTGTATTCAGGGTCATGAAATTAGGGTGCGGAATAAATTAATAGGATATATTCGGCTAATGGAGCAGATAAGAAACATTATACGCTTGCTATAGTAGCCTATTATAATACTCTACCTACGGAAAACGGTTCAACATGACAATATTCTTACATTAGCTGTAAAATAAAACACTATTTCTTTTAAAGAACTTTAAATTTAATAATGACAGAATGTATAAAAAAACAAAATATGGTGGAGAGAGGCAATGTCGGTCGGTCTCTAACACCCCCACTCGACATGCGCCTCCACTATTTTAGGTATTTATTTATTTATTTTGTCAAGTATCTTGGCGTACCTTGCCAAGGTAGAATTGTTTAATTTGTAAGAAGTAATTACCTCGTATTACCTGTGGCTTGGCAATAGCAAGACTTTGTATACTTCTCTAACCAAGGATTGACATACTGAATAGATTGAGAGTTACTGTTAGGAGAATGGAGAGGAGAATGCTCCGCATAGGTAGAAGAAAGAGAAAAACAAATAAATGAATAAGGAACATATGAGGAGTTTTACGGCATTGGTAAAATCAAATAGGAGAGAAATTGAGATGAGCAGGCCACATTATAAGAAGTGACGGAAGATGGAGTCCTAAAATAATAAACTGGTTTGCTACGGATATGAAAAGCAGAGGAAGACCAAGGATTAGATGGGACGGGGAAATGAGAAAGTGCAGCGGAAGAATAGAGAATTGAAGGGAATGGAAAGAGAATGAGCAGTGTTTATGCTCAGGCCTGGCGTAAACCGGAAAAATTAAATTTATTCTGATCAGGCCGATATAACTTAATATATTTGATATCTATAATTATATACGCAAATATATATTTATATTATAGGTATTTATAATATTAGGAATATAAGCTAGTATAAAACATATGTAAATAAATAAAAAAACTAACATTAAAATAAATTAAGTGTATAAAATAAGTACTGCAATAAACTTTATGTTAAATCCGCTGCTTTGACTGATTTAAATTCGAAAATTTATATAGTATGTAAGTAATTACATAATTGAAAAATCAATTTAACAAAAATGTATTATCTTATCCCGATTTAGTAAAAAAAAAGTTCAATCAAGTTTTTCCAAACGTGCCTATAATAAAAAAGTTCAATCAAGTTTTTCCAAACGTGCCTATAAAAAAAAGGTAGGAAATTGTTTAATGTGTAAAAAGCAATTAGATGATGGTACTACCTGGTGGGTTGGCAGTAGCACGAGTCAGCCGTGTACTTCTCTATCCAAGGATTGTATCTGTTGACTCGGGTATAAACACCTGGATAATTAGGCCTTGCGCATCCCATACCCCACGAGACCACTCCTGTAACAATTAGAAAACAAACCCAATTTAGAACCTTTGAATATTTATAAAAAAAAAAAAAAAAATAATCATGCAATACAAAAAAGTAATATTGCGTTTTCATATCCCAGATCAAAATTAAATTATAACGTTTTTTTTCTAACTTTTACTATAATAAACACATGTTTGTAGAGTATATTGTTACGATATACCGTTGGAAATTAATTGAAAAAAAAAAAACCTTATGAACGTGTGTATTAAAAAAAAATGGAGTTGTCAGCATACCTTGTAATCAAGGGTAGAGTACTAGAGTGTTACATAATAAGGTAATACAGGTACTTAATAAGACCGATATTAATATTTTTTTCCACCTGTCTGTATAGATAAATTATTTGTTCAACCAGAAGTAATTCTTACGTTCTAACAGCTATTTATATAAAAGGGAAAGAAATGAGTTCGATCAGAATATAAACGTCAGGTGGAGGATAAATGTGTCTATTGGTAAAAACCAAACCAGGAATTCAAACTTAGTTTTAATATGCGAAATTTTATAGAAAAATAAATTGGCGAATTAAGTGCACTCAGCACAGACATAGGCAATTTCAAAATAGGGATTAACAAGCATAATTTTATGATTTTCGACAAAGAATAACTATGATCTTTTAAAGATTTTTTTTCCGTTGATTTGCTAAAACAAATAGAAGGGATGAAGGGACACGAAAACAAAAACAAAATTTCAAAGCACACATGGCACAAAGATAAATTGACACAAAAATCCAAACCGAATATATATATTTTTACCTAGGATGTCATCCTCTTTCATGAAACACCCCACATGACACATTTCCGTGGAAAAAAAGTCAAACCCATAAACTTCAACCTTTAGTTTTTCAGGAGTGACTTTTTGGAGCTAACCTATAATTATCTTGTATCTTATTCTTATTACTCATAAAATAACTGCAGAGAATAATTTTTTTTTTCTTTTGGATACCTTCGGAAATCATGTGCGTTACAAACACAGAGACAAGTGCAAGGAATGTATAAGGGTCCTCGTTTTCAGGTGCGTTACAAACAGACAGACAAGTGCAAGGAATGTATAAGGGTCCTTGTTTTCTGGTACGATACAAACAGACAGACAATGGCAAGGAATGTATAAGGTTCCTCGTTTTCTGGTGCGATACAAACAGAGAGACAAGGGCAAGGAATGTATAAGGATCCTCGTTTTCAGGTGCGTTACAAACAGACAGACAAGGGCAAGGAATGTATAAGGGTCCTCGTTTTCTGGTGCGTTACAAACAGACAGACAAGGGCAAGGAATGTATAAGGGTCCTCGTTTTCTGGTGCGTTACAAACAGACAGACAAGGGCAAGGAATGTATAAGGGTCCTCGTTTTCTGGTGCGTTACAAACAGACAGACAAGGGCAAGGAATGTATAAGGGTCCTCGTTTTCTGGTGCGTTACAAACAGACAGACAAGGGCAAGGAATGTATAAGGGTCCTCGTTTTCTGGTGCGTTACAAACAGACAGACAAGGGCAAGGAATGTATAAGGGTCCTCGTTTTCTGGTGCGTTACAAACAGACAGACAAGGGCAAGGAATGTATAAGGGTCCTCGTTTTCTGGTGCGTTACAAACAGACAGACAAGGGCAAGGAATGTATAAGGGTCCTCGTTTTCTGGTGCGTTACAAACAGACAGACAAGGGCAAGGAATGTATAAGGGTCCTCGTTTTCTGGTGCGTTACAAACAGACAGACAAGGGCAAGGAATGTATAAGGGTCCTCGTTTTCTGGTGCGTTACAAACAGACAGACAAGGGCAAGGAATGTATAAGGGTCCTCGTTTTCTGGTGCGTTACAAACAGACAGACAAGGGCAAGGAATGTATAAGGGTCCTCGTTTTCTGGTGCGTTACAAACAGACAGACAAGGGCAAGGAATGTATAAGGGTCCTCGTTTTCTGGTTAGTTACAAACAGACAGACAAGGGCAAGGAATGTATAAGGTTCCTCGTTTTCAGGTGCGTTACAAACAGACAGACAAGGGCAAGGAATGTATAAGGGTCCTCGTTTTCTGGTTAGTTACAAACAGACAGACAAGGGCAAGGAATGTATGAGGTCCCTCGTTTTCAGGTGCGATACAAACAGGCAGACAAGTGCAAGGAATGTATAAGGCTCCTCGTTTTCTGGTGCGTTACAAACAGACAGACAAGGACAAGGAATGTATACCCTTATAAACCCTTAAACGAGGGTTAAGGTGCGTTACAAACTGACAGACAAATGCAAGGAATGCACAAGGGTCCTCCTTTTGCGTATGGACACTAATAACTGGAATTAATAGCTTAAGTAGTAAGTAAGTTAATATTAACACACTTCTGAAGTAGTGAAGTAACCCTTTTTGAGGTAGTGAATTGAAAGAGGTTAATATTAACTAATTTAGTGTCGTGCTTAAGCAACACGAATTTATTGATTTTAAGTGTTAAAATAAGCAATTTAATAAAACTGGTCATGTTTCAAAATGGAGTAGTTTTTTTTTAAATATATTTTTTTCTGTATTGTAGAGCACTGACTCTATCTGACTATATGTCATTCCATGTTAGCTTTATGCAAATTATTATTTAATAACAATTATTAAAATTATCTCAGCAGTCTACTACTCTTAATAATTTTGATCTTTAATAAATAATAGCTATTTTGATCAAAGTAATCGAATTACCTATTATTCTACTAAAACGCTTCTGAGAAATATAATTTATTAAAATCGATAAATTAAGCTCTTCTAAAACACTTTCTAATTTGGACAAAACAAATGTTCACTACCAAAACATTTTTTTTTTAACAACATCGTTTCTTTTTTAAAAAATACTTCAATCCAATGTAACATTTATTACATTTCAATAATTAAGTAGAAAGTTCATTACGCGTGTATAATGAAAAAAGCGATTTGCGATTAAAAATATTAGACATTTAAAAATTTGGAACAAAATTAACACTCTAATAATTTACATACTAATAAACGTTCTCTTATTTGAGTGTACGTACAAAGTACTTAAATTATTAAATATGTAATGTGTTATCACAAATTAAATCAACACTGTACCGCAGTAGGTATGGGGACACTCTGGCCGGATGCAAAACCCGCAATACACTTTACCAACGAGTCGNTATAAGGGTCCTCGTTTTCAGGTGCGTTACAAACAGACAGACAAGTGCAAGGAATGTATAAGGGTCCTTGTTTTCTGGTACGATACAAACAGACAGACAATGGCAAGGAATGTATAAGGTTCCTCGTTTTCTGGTGCGATACAAACAGAGAGACAAGGGCAAGGAATGTATAAGGATCCTCGTTTTCAGGTGCGTTACAAACAGAGAGACAAGTGCAAGGAATGTACAAGGGTCCTCGTTTTCTGGTGCGTTACAAACAGACAGACAAGGGCAAGGAATGTATAAGGGTCCTCGTTTTCTGGTGCGTTACAAACAGACAGACAAGGGCAAGGAATGTATAAGG
>KZ652148.1:34205-54155 GCA_001010745.2 Gerris buenoi
TATATATATATACATATATATACAACATGTATAGTTTAGAGTATGTATAAAAAAATGACAAATTTTTCTTCATGATTTATATTATTATTACTTTAAAAAATAACCTTTACAATTGACATTTTCTATTAAAAGCCCAGAATTTAATTGTACACTGTATAAAATAGTCTAATTAAAATAATTAAAAGATGCTAAAAATACGATTCGTGTTTTAAAAGTTAAAAATGAAAAGTGTGAGTGATATTTCCCCCGCGAAATTATAAAGAGAGGGAAAGTTCTTCCTTGGCTTTATTTTCGGGGTCATATGGCTTGAATTAATAAAGCTCTCATATTGCACCCTAACTATCATGCCTGTCCTAGATTGTCATCTATCAAACTTTTCTTCAGTCTCCTTATATTAGGGTTCAAAAAACTTGGATCTCTCTAATGTTGCACCGACACGCTTTGACTAATTTGTTACTACGATATTGTTTCTTTTTTTTGGTTTTTGCTTCACCGTTAGCGATCTCGTTCTAGCATTCCTTTATATTATAGTGAGGTGGTTTATGGAGGTGACTCTCTTCATTACTTTGTTACTCTGATATTATGTTTCTTTACCGGTAACGCTATTCTTCTAGCACCCCTTAATGGTATGGTGAGGATCACTACTTTATTGTAACTAATTTACAGCGTTCTATATACTGATATCGCTGTCAATATTGATTAAAACATTATAATAGCTGGAGTACCCGGAGTTGCACGGTCAACAATTGCGGGCGCCATAAGAGCTTGAAGTCAAAAATTGTTTAAAAAAAAGATCAAATTTAGCTCTATGTGAGGTAGAACCGATGGAGGTGAGACAAAACGTCATAGGACCAAAGTTGTACATCTTTTAAAAATCAGTTACCACTGGTGTGGCTCCAAGCTCAGTTAGTATTGCTACATAAGAAAGGCGACATTTTAAACTTAAATAATTACCGACCACTAAGCCTTCTACCTGTTATGTCAAAAGTATTTATGTCTGTGACAACAAGGAGAATAGGCCAAAGATTGGATGAAGACATTGATGTTTCACAGACAGGCTTCAGGAGAAACATGGCAACAGTGGACCACATCTTCGTATTAAAACAACTGATTAGAAGGGCCCGAGATTACAACTTCTCCTTGGTGCTCAGCTTCGTCGATTTTAAAAAGGCGTTCGACTCTGTATACCAAAATGAGATTATTAAAGCAATGTATAACAGCGGGTTGGAAGAACAATATATCGAGCTTTTCAAGTATACATATAGTAGGGCAAAGATGGAAGTAACAGTGGGGCGAGAAAAAAGAAGCGTAGAGGTGCAACGAGGTGTAAGGCAGGGAGACGTGCCCTCCGGGAAGATCTTTATCAAAGTATTAGAAGGCGCACTAAGGAAGCTGAACTGGGAGGGTCTCGGAATCAAAGTGGACGGAGAGTGGCTCAATATGCTGAAATTTGTGGATGATGTGGTAATCATATCAAAGGATTATGACCAAGCCAGAAAAATGTTGCAGGAAGTGTGCAGCGTGACCAAAGATGTGGGACTGGAGATAAACGAGTCAAAAACCAAGGTACTGAGCTGGAATATCGACAAAATAGAGAATGAATGCGTAGAAATAGATAATATGAGGTTTGATGTGGTTAGTGAATTTATATATTTGGGAAGCCTATTATGTGTTGAAAGCAAAGAGAAGGATAAGGAAGTCAATCGTAAAACTGTATTGGGATGGAGAGCCTTCAACAAGTTCAAACATATCTTTAAATCTGGGATAAGAATGGACTTAAAAAGTAAGCTGTGGACTATGTGTGTAAAGCCTGTCATGACCTACGGATCGGAGGCATGGACATTAAAAGAGAGCACAGTGAAACAAATGAGAGTTACTCAACGACGAATGGAAAGGTGTATGTTAAGGATTTCGAGGAAAGACAGGAAGAGCAATCAATGGATAAGGGAACAGACGAGGTTGGAAGATGTGGGAAGAGCTATTTTTGAAAGAAAGTGGAATTGGGCAGGCCATATTGTTAGAACGAAAGATAACAGATGGACAAATAAAATGATAAATTGGTACCCCAGAGATTGTGTGAGGAAAAGAGGAAGACCAGGTGTCCAGTGGGATGAGGAAATGAGAAGATCGTGTGGAGGAGGGACATGGAAGAGAGTGGCTGAGGATAGAGTGGAGTGGTGTAGGATGAGGCAGGTTTATGCAGATGTATGGTTGTACAATAACTAATATATAAACTAATATAAGTGTAAAACTAATATAAGTGTAGAATTTTTATTTAAAGTAAGAATAAATTAACCTAATGTAATTAATATTATTTGGATGCAAATTGTATGTATTATTACTTTTTTCTCTCTTTTTCAAAAAAAGCATTTATCTTTAATTTGATGGATATTATGAAAATTATAATTATTATTATCTTTCTTTTTTTTCGGTAGTTTAGATTAAATAATAATGTGAGGCAACTCAAACACCTAAGTGGTGCCACGGCTAAATGCCGATTTGCAAGTAAATGTATGTTTTTTTTAATTTTTAATTTGTATTATGAAGGGTTCTATTGCAATAAATGGCTTTTATTTTATTTTACTATTACCACTGGTGTCTCAGCTTTTCCAAACGACTTACGGTTTAGCCACAATAAGCCTCCTAACATACTACAAAGCTGCGTCCGCCTTTTATAATTTTTTAAGGGGGTAAAAATAAATCTAGCGATTCGGATTTTTCCAGTCTGTTTGGGGTAATTTCTGACTAAACGAAAAAAACTGCGAGTCTATAGGTAGTCTAGAAGCACCCAATTCATTTATTACCGAATCAGTGGATTTTCTCATTTCATATATATTTAGTCAATCTAATCGATTTCTTAGATTTTTTGTTTTTATAAAATTGTTAATAAATTTTTGTTTAGTTCTACTCAATATTTTTTTTATGAAACCAAGCCTACAACATAAGCTACATGTTTGCGCACACCTCTGCAAATAAAATAATCGATATAGTTTTGAGCCCATATACACGGAATGGGGGCGACACTCACACACACATAGAAAAACGTTAATTTTATATACATAGATAATATAAATTATGTAAAAAATAATCTATTTCAATAACAAGTGATTTTACAGTGTATAAAATATATTGGGCACTTCTTTAGATTGTTACTCCCCTTATACTAAAAACAGAGGGGAGTAACAATCTAAAGAAGGTGTACGGAATGTTCTTCTTTAGACTGTTACTCCCGTTATTAAAACAGAAGTTGCATATTCCTTTGTCTCAAAGTACATTGGACTAAACATCCTTTTCTTAATAGTTATTTATTTAAAGTCATTTTCAATCTAAAACAACATAGGGAAGTAACAATCTAAAGAAGTAAAGTAACGTATATGGTCATCTATCGCCTTCTAATAACTTTACCATANGGGTAATTAACTTATAAAATATTTTTCTTGCCTGTATATTGGTATAGAAATAAAAAGACAAAATACGAACACAGATTATTTATTTAAGTATGACAATATAATAAATCTCAAAAAGGAGATTACTTTAAATCTATAAACCTTTAGGCAATAAATGTTTGAGATAAAGAATGCAATAAAAATTTACAAATGCCAAGTTCAAGCTGGCCATAAAATTTGTGTTACGTCGTAAAACGGATTTTAAGTGGATTTCGCTTCTTTCTCATGGGAATCCATAAGGATTACGGAAGAAAGGAATTTTATGGTCTTGGCATAACTACCTTATTATGCAGATTTCTGTTTATATCTCTATACAATTATTTGCTACGTTAATCTTCTGCACGGAATAATTATTTTTAAAGGACTTACTAAGTCACGTAAAATTAAAGGACTTACTACAAGGGGCACATTTTGAAGTATCAATTGCTTCTGGAGCTGCCGGATTAGTGTCTCCTCCACTTGGCTGATTGACCAAATTCGATATCCACTCTATGATAGATACCCTGTTAGCTTCGAATGCAGACAATGCTTCCTTCTTGATTGATTTGACATCGTCCTCCTGAGAACAGAGAAAAATTGATCAATTTATATGGAAGTGTTTGTACCTTGGATAATTTTATACATTATGGAATGAAAACTTTTGCTGTGAATGCATGTTTCCTGTTATCTCAATAACCTAATATAAATTTAAATAAAATTTAATTATTATTAACAATTAGAGATAGACAGAGAAAAATAGACTCCAACGCCGGGACTCGAACCACGGACCTCTATATTTCCAGTTTAGCACTCATACCAACTAAGTTACACTGAAAAATAATTTCCTCTGTCAATTGCGATACCTAGTCCCGAATTAAGCTTTCAATTTTTCACGTCGACATTTACGACAATAGAACTAGACCGAGAATTATCGCTTATAATTAAAAAGTGCCCAATTAGTACCTGTACCTTATACAATCAATTAGAACATAATTATTTGGTCTAAACTTCTTCATTTATTGGTTGTTTCGAGTTTTTGCGATTATTTAATTAATATTCAACATTTGATCAAAATTTAGCATAAAAATATGGACTAGGTACAACACCCTCAGAAAGTAGTGTTTCTCTTTGTTAGTAATATATTAATCTGATAAATCAATTGAAAGACAATTTGGGTTTAGAATATTTATTGTTCATGAATAAAGGCTGAATATCTGATAGGTCAAGGCCCAGAGACATAAATTATTTTTAAATAAGAGGAAAAAGTTTAATTTAAAAGTGGACTTTTGTTTACGCGCTTGTTTATTGAGGGGGTTATTGTGACCAACTAATTTTTTGAAGGGAGTTGTTTTATTTTTTTCTATCCCATTTATATAAACTTGGATATTTTATTGTTTAAAAAAGAATTATAATAAAAAAAACTTTTGATAAAAATTAATAAAAATCACATTATATGTTATCAAAACTACTGTGGGACGTAACACTCATTACGATTTTTAATATCAACATTTTTTTAAGCTTGAAATTTTCACTCTATAAACCATAAAATGACCCTGATTAACACAATAATATACAGACATCTAATCAATAAACCTAAAAGGTTTTTTTATTTTTCATTAATATTAATTTTTTTAGTTACAATAAAATTGTAAAATCTTGGGACAGAAAAGGTACACATTTCATTTGAAAATGACCCACATATGATTCTAAAACTTTTTCTCAATTCGTATAAATTTAAAGAAGAGTAGAGAATAGACATCCAAGTATAACTCATTCCTAATTACACCAAAACACTAAAAATAAAGTACTAACAATTGAAATAGAAAACAAGTTACTGCGAATAAGCAAATACCGTGTAATCAGATACTTTAATACTTACAGAAATAACTTTGAGAAAGGGTAGTTAGATAGGAGGAGCCAAGATAAAATTAAGAAGTAAGGTAAGAATAGCAGAGATGTAAAGGAAAACATTCTCACCAAAAAGACGTTATAGTTATACCTTGGGGAAATAAAGTGATATAAATTAAAGCATCTTTTAAACTATGTCGCTTTCCCCTGATTTATGTCACTCCTCGAAGGACGGAAGTGATAAAGATGGAAATCCTAAGGAGCTCTTCGGGAAATAAGTGGTTTTTCCTCTTAACGACGATTCCCTTCTTCTATCAAGATGCCCAATATTTGTGAAAAGGATTTAAAACTATCGACGCCTCGAAAATCTTTCCCCTTAATTTACTGACACAAAAAGTTGTTGAAAATTTTACCGAAAATTAATTAATTCATTGTCACTTCGAAGCTTAAGTCTTGGACTTGGGGCACGAGGCAAGCTTTACCAGACATCACCTGGACTTTTTATAATCTTCTTTATACATATTTAAATAGATGATTCACGCCATTGAAAATATTTTCAACGCTTTAAAACAATTTTAAAATTTCTAAATGTGACAAAATAATAATCTCCTTAATGTAATTTTATATTTACAAAAATAAAAATTAAGGGAAAAATAAAAACAAAACTTTAATATTTAAACGTTTTATAATTAAAATCTACCTACAGTATTACATACAATTAATCAATTTGGAAATAATTTAAAATTTTAAGTTGTATTTAAGAAAAAGAAAGTTTTTGATTTTAAACAAAAAACTCAAGTGTTTAAGTAAAAAAAGATTTTATAATTTATTTAATATTATTGTGACTTTTAAAAGAACGAGTACAAAATGTCATAAAGGTTAATAAAAAAAATCTGCTATATTTAATTTTAAATTGTATTTGGTCCTTAGTTATACTAAATTTAAATGTAGACTTTAAATATTAAAGTTTTAATTCTAAACTTAAATTTCAAATTATTTATGTTGGTAGGCCTTGGCCATCCGCGGGTTGTTGTGCTACGGAGTTAGTTAATTTTAATTTTATAAATCATTGTTAAACAATAAATAATATTTTATTATTGTAGTTATAGTGGGTAAATAAATTTCAAAGGATCACCAATCATCTATAATAATATTTTAGTTTAAAAAGTTAAAGAAATGTAAATTTCGAAAACTGTTAAGGCTCCGTTACAAGAAGCGGACTTGGGTAGTCAAACAGAATGTAGAAAAGGTACAGGGTAATTTCATCAATTAGTGTTCTTTTTAGGGTGCGTAGAGACTTAAGACCCTTATATTTTTCAGCGTGTGTCTGTTTGTCCGTCCGTCTGTCGCCTGCTCTCACGGCGAAACCTTTTTGTCTGATCACTTTGAAATTTGGCATGAATGCGTATAATATCTACGACCTAACCACATATTTTAAAATGAAGCGACTAAAAAAATATCCTTTTTTTTTTAAAAAAAAAAGGGGGTTAAAAAAAGTATTTATTTTGGAGACCGTGTAGGGTATTATATAAAAATGAAAGGGTACTTTGAGCTAATTAAAAATAAATAATGTATTGGTTATAATATAAGCTTTGATAGCTTTATTGTTATTCGAGTAGTATATACCTATGCCACTACAAACGTATCGGCTTTTAATTCCGCTTTGAGGAAATAATTAAGAAAAAAGAAAATGTATTTGATGAAGGATCAAATGACATACATTAAAATTTAATCAAAAGACCAAAACGTTTTCTAAGAAAATAAATACAGTTTAAAATGCACTTTTAAATAAATGATAATTCCTTTCTCTCACTATCTCGTTAATTTATACAAGATAAAACGAATCTTGAATATTTTATAAAAACGAAGATTTTGTAAGTAAATTAGTCTCCAACAAATCAAATAATAGTTTAGTATAATTACTATATTATACTTTTTAAATTGTAAATTAAACTTTAAAATAAAATGTTTAACGTAAATTAATATTTATCAATAATATTAGCTTACACCACAACGATTCTTCCAGGTTTATATAGTAACTATAATACAACCATCTAGAAAAGTAGTTTATTAATTAATAAACTAATTATTATATAACACGATGAAGTGGCTTTAGATAGTTTTTAGTAATAAACAGTATTTTTTGATGGCAAAATTGCTTTAAATACTAGTGATAAATATAATAACTAAAAGTATTAAGAGCTTTTAGTAACAATTTATTATAACTGCAGTATTTTTTTAAAAAAATAATCCGGCCAACCAACTTAAGGAAAACTTTTTTTAAATACAAAGCGATTTTGAATTGAATTCCAAAATAACTAATTTATTATTAAAACATATTGACTTTTAAAGCTTTCAACAGGTAGTTGTTTTATTAGTAGAAGAAAATGTACACGGTCAAAATGTTTGCGCAAACACAAAAATACAACTTATACGGTTTAATTTATATGGATGTGGATATACATATCTGGATTAAAGTGGAGAATTCTTAAATCAAAATCGTGGGAACCGTTTTTGTAAAATAATTTTTTTTTTTTTTTTTTTTTTTTTTTTTTTTTTTTTTTTTTTTTTTTTTTTTTNTTTTTTTTTTTTTTTTTTTTTTTTTTTTTTTTTTTTTTTATCATGTTTTTTATAATGTATTTATTATCAAAGTCATTTGTTTTTATTTAAATTTGTTTAGTAGTTTAAGCACCATAGACAACAGAAAACAGACAGAAATTTTTTTTTAAATTAAATACCCCGAGCGCTACGACGGTAACACACATATATACATACACACATACAAACACACAGACTTCATGCTGAAAACCCCTCAGGAGGTCTTAAAAACACCCAAAACGAATAATTAAGAAGAAATATCGGAAAAAAGATTGCTGGCTATCTTCAGAGACTTATGTTTCTAGACAGACAAGAAGGTAAACTGGCAAGGATTTAGATTAATCTGTGGTTAACCTAAACTCTTAATAATTTCACCTATACCCAATAATAAATTAAAAATGGTGTGGTTTATTGTGGTATAGACAAATAAAATTATATTTTACATTTACAGTGCATTATTTCTATCAACAAGCGACATAAACGATTATTTATGTACAATAAGCTCTACTATTTTTATTTTTAATCAATTCAATGCATTTTTCATCTTATTGATGGAAATTTACAAAGGTTAAAAATAGTAATAATTAAAAAAATAAGAAATATCTGTTTTTACCAATCGAGTGATATACTATTTTTGTGTAAATATTTTATATATTTCCAGCTTTTTCCTACCCTCCGGTTATAAATACCACGTGGCTCATTTCAGTTGTTTGACCCAAAATAAATTTAATAAAAAAAGACATTATAATAGCTTGACCTTTTATCAGTTTAAAATGGTAAACGTTTTATTGATTTACTTTTGAGGAATTTTTAACTAATAGAGGATTATTTTTTTTTAAATTATTATTTTTTATAAATAATCCCTGTTTGTTTTATAAGTCACCAGCTTATTAATTAAATCTAAGGGATTTAGAGAGGAAATAAAACCATTTTAAGTAATTCGAGTCTATATGACTTTTTAAATATCGTTTGATGTTTTCTTCTATTAAACTCTGTAAAAGCAAACAAAGTATAGTCTAACTCAAATAAACATTAAACCAAATAAAAATATTTAAATAAATGAATTGTGATGAAAAAATCTAACAACTGATTGCAGGCAACAGGTAGGTATTCTTGATTACTAAAATTCGACAGCCAGTGTTAATTTAGGATTCACAAGAAATTAAAAGCACGCTATCAATAAATTGGATTTGAAAGGTAGTAACGATGATTCGTTTCTACCTTTCTTTCCGTGTTCAATAAATCGATTTCATGCACGTTCTCGACTCAACTATCTTGGCGACGATGCTACCTCGAATAGCTCCCGCTATTCTACGACTATATATTTCCTATGTCTCCTGCACTATTCTACACGACGGCATCTTTCCTATGTCTCTGCACTATTCTACACTACGACATATTTCCAATGTCTCCTGCACTATTCTACATGACGATTTATCTTTCTTATCTCCCCTGCACTATTCTACACAATGATTTATCTTTTCTATCTCCCCTGAGAGATTTATCTTTCCTACCTCTCCGGCACTAGGTCTACACGACGATTTATCTTTCTTATATCTCCTGCACTATTTTACACGACGATTTATCTTTCTTATATCTCCGGCACTATTTTACACGACGATTTATCGTTCTCATCTCTCCTGCACAATTTTACATGACGATTTATCTCCTCACTATTTTACACGACGATTTATCTTTTCTATATCTTCTTCGGTAGACCATACACAAATGTCCTTTTTCTTGGCTCTGCTATTCTAAGCGAAACTAATTTTAACCAACCCCATCGCTTTAACTGTTCACTTTGACAATATTTCTCCTAAGCTATTTCTTTTCTCTTCCGCTTAACTACGTGACGATGCCTGCTCTCAATATCACCTCGGCTAGCCTGTTCAATGAAGTTTTTTCCTTTCTATTGTTATAAATTTACTAAATAGGTGCATTCTATTCAACAAGAAGATTGATAAATAAGAATATTTCCAAACACATACATTTGTACATCACAATGCCAGCGTATCTATAACAACGGATATAACAGAATAAATAATATTTTGATGGAATATTATTCTACCAAAATATGTAAATATATATGCGATTTATTATCTTTATCTTTTTCTTTTTATATTAGTAGGTACATACCAATAAATTAAAATTTATAATAAAAATTTAAGAGCTGCTATAAAAATAATTTCGATGTAAATGTCACAGTAACAGGTTTGTAGAAAGTTAAGGCACATAGTGCTGCTTGAAGGAAGTTTCTTAGTAATCATAAAAAAAATTGGCTGATTCCAAAAATCATTACCTGACGTCATATATCATATAAATATAGGAAAATACTTTCTCCCTAATCCAGAAATCCTCTAAAGTAAATGTGCGTAATTAAATTATGAATAAATATCAGATGAGTACCTGGCAGGAATCTTTTCCTCCTTCCTTATATCCAGCGCAAAGCATGTTCTCAGTAATCTGTCCCTTCTCGTAACCGGTTTCCCTGCATTCGTCATTGGACATGATTGGTACCTCGAGTTCTTGGAGAGTCGTTGAAACTCCACGTCTTGCCTTGCTAGGCTGCTTGACGCCCCATCCTGTGACGATACCTTTCTCACCTGCGAAGCTCTTCTCTAGAAACAAAAACGAGCAATAATATAGTAAACATGTTTAAATAAATATTTAATAAAATTAGGGTAAGTGGGGCTATGGAGTCACCTGGGGTTATTGTGACCAACTAATTTTTTGAAGGGAGTTGTTTTATTTTTTTCTCTATCTGTTTGTTAGGAATGAAGCAGCACTATTTCTAGTTCCAGAATCTGACAATAGGAGAATTATTACTATTAAAATTCCCTACAAAAAATGAGTTGGTCACAATAACCCCAGGTGACACCATAGCCCCACTTTACCCTATATTAAAGAAATAATACATTCAATTACACGTTCATTAACATTAGAAACAAAAATATAAATACTACCAAAGGTTATTGACTTACTTGCAGGAGGTAAACAGACAGGTCTGAGATCTCCTTCTAATGGGACATCTTCATCAAGTCTAAGAATAGCGATATCGTGATCCAATGAGTTCTGATTGTATCCGGAATGCCTGACGACATGCTTCACTCCCCGCTCAAGACTTGCAGTCTCGTTGTCTGCTTTCTGGTCATGTTCAAGGAGTCGAACTCGAATTTTAGAACTACGGAACCTGGAGCATAGCATAATAAAGATTTCGGTAATCAATGTTTATAATAATAATAATAATGTTCTACTCTACTATATACTCATCGGGGTAATATACTCCTTAATTATCTCTTCATTACTCGGTTCACGTCCCAAAAACAATTTAAAATATAACAGTTAACATCTGTCTTATTGGCAGAAAACTGATGTTCATATTCCATAAAAATCACCCACCTACTTCATTCCTAACCTAGAGCCACATAATAATAATTATCTAATTAGAACTTCCCCATTTAAATTTGCATATGTATAACTAATATTACAATTGTTGAGCCTAGTACACACTAGGAATTTTTGTTTTGGATTCATTGTCGTGCAATATTGTGTTAGAGAATCCTATTTCGGACGGCACTCAAATATTCAGCTAGCGAAATGCCAGATTCAAGATTCATAGCTCCAGACTCAGGAACTTGCAAGTCGGTACTCAATCCTACGATAATGAATCCGAACTAAGAATCCCAGTGTGGACTGGGCTACATATTAGCAAAGAATTGGATTTTATATTTACACAAATCCTCAACAATTCAAAACAGGTAGGTAAGTTCGAAGTACATACAAAAAAGAAAACCGAAAAATTTGTAACTGGAAAAATGTTGTGTTTAAATATGGTGACTAATAATACTCACACTCACATGTTTCTTTAAATAATTATTGTAGATTCGGACAAAAAACATCCAGAGTTCGTAAATAACGTTTCTTCTTCTATGAAGTACTTTTGTTGTTTTATATCACAATTAAACACTACGTGAGGCAAAATGTATCAGGAAAGCAAGCGTAGAAGGAGAAAAAACTGTTAGATTGGTACCTTTAAATAACCCAAAATATTTATTTAATTTGTAAAGGAAGCTGTTCCAGAGATATCAAAAAATGAAATGAATACTAACCCATAAACACAATGAGCTGCCGTGAGAACATATCTTGAATTCAAGAGAGAACCTCCGCAGTAGAAGTTACCATTGTACGTCAACAGAGCCATCCAGGGGTATTGATTAACTTGGGTCTCTTTACCGCCAACAATACGATTTTTCTGGTTCGTCAAGCCACAAGCTGCAACAAGTAAATAAATAATTACTATCGTAAACATGAAATAATAGCTTAACTTTAAAATGAAAACAGTAAGAACAAAACTAAAATTGGGTAATTAACTTATAAAATATTTTTCTTGCCTGTATATTGGTATAGAAATAAAAAGACAAAATACGAACACAGATTATTTATTTAAGTATGACAATATAATAAATCTCAAAAAGGAGATTACTTTAAATCTATAAACCTTTAGGCAATAAATGTTTGAGATAAAGAATGCAATAAAAATTTACAAATGCCAAGTTCAAGCTGGCCATAAAATTTGTGTTACGTCGTAAAACGGATTTTAAGTGGATTTCGCTTCTTTCTCATGGGAATCCATAAGGATTACGGAAGAAAGGAATTTTATGGTCTTGGCATAACTACCTTATTATGCAGATTTCTGTTTATATCTCTATACAATTATTTGCTACGTTAATCTTCTGCACGGAATAATTATTTTTAAAGGACTTACTAAGTCACGTAAAATTAAAGGACTTACTACAAGGGGCACATTTTGAAGTATCAATTGCTTCTGGAGCTGCCGGATTAGTGTCTCCTCCACTTGGCTGATTGACCAAATTCGATATCCACTCTATGATAGATACCCTGTTAGCTTCGAATGCAGACAATGCTTCCTTCTTGATTGATTTGACATCGTCCTCCTGAGAACAGAGAAAAATTGATCAATTTATATGGAAGTGTTTGTACCTTGGATAATTTTATACATTATGGAATGAAAACTTTTGCTGTGAATGCATGTTTCCTGTTATCTCAATAACCTAATATAAATTTAAATAAAATTTAATTATTATTAACAATTAGAGATAGACAGAGAAAAATAGACTCCAACGCCGGGACTCGAACCACGGACCTCTATATTTCCAGTTTAGCACTCATACCAACTAAGTTACACTGAAAAATAATTTCCTCTGTCAATTGCGATACCTAGTCCCGAATTAAGCTTTCAATTTTTCACGTCGACATTTACGACAATAGAACTAGACCGAGAATTATCGCTTATAATTAAAAAGTGCCCAATTAGTACCTGTACCTTATACAATCAATTAGAACATAATTATTTGGTCTAAACTTCTTCATTTATTGGTTGTTTCGAGTTTTTGCGATTATTTAATTAATATTCAACATTTGATCAAAATTTAGCATAAAAATATGGACTAGGTACAACACCCTCAGAAAGTAGTGTTTCTCTTTGTTAGTAATATATTAATCTGATAAATCAATTGAAAGACAATTTGGGTTTAGAATATTTATTGTTCATGAATAAAGGCTGAATATCTGATAGGTCAAGGCCCAGAGACATAAATTATTTTTAAATAAGAGGAAAAAGTTTAATTTAAAAGTGGACTTTTGTTTACGCGCTTGTTTATTGAGACTCGATTAGAGAATTAACCTGCAATAAGCTAATGCAAGGTTTAGCTAATAAAATGAAAATCATTCGCTAACTAAATTACAGTTGTCTATATTTACAATTGGAATCAGCTTTATTCCTGACCAAAACTTAATTTTTGGTTTTAACTGCAGTAAGGCAATGTTTATGAAAAGTCGTGTCATGTCAATAATAATTGTGTTGTATATATTCTTGATTACTGATAAAGTCCAGGAGATAGCGTTCAAAAAAGTCTCTGACTAACATCAAACTTAAAGGTTAGTTAGTCAAATATTACTCGAAATGAAAGTGGTTACCTATTGTGACAAAGTCAAACTTTTTAGGTTTACTAACTTTCACACCACAGTTTATTTATTTTTTTTTAAAAGCCTATTGCCAAGCTATGTCCCGCAGACGAACATAGCCGACCTCAGATTCTTAAAAGGTACCAAATGAGTTACTTATACACAAAATTCTAGCTTGATCTTAGTCAGACACTTTATTGCACCCTATCTCCAGAACTATGAAGCTTACATTAAGCTGATTGTTTCATAAATCTCTTTCAAAATATAACCTTCGGACTCTTGCAGTCTTGCATTACTGCTTTATGTTACTACTGTTATATATTACTACTGTCTTATATTATTACTATTACTACTCTTGCATTATCTGTCATAAAAGCAAGAAGTTCCTTAAAGCCGTGTCCAGACTGCCGAACCGAACCGAGGAAACGAGCCGGGCATCGGTCTCTGCGCATGCCCAGTGCAAAGTGCGCCTGCGCATTTCAGACTGGGCATGCGCAGAGACCAAAGTTCGGGTCGTTTCCTCTGTTCGGTTCGGCATTATGGACATAGCTTAAATTGCTCTAGTAAATATATTTGAACAATATTACTATATCACAACAATTGCAAACTGAAGAAAAGAGTAATAAGTTTAAATTTATTGCACAATTTTATTGAGAATATAAATAGTTAAATTAAAATGATAAACTTTAACTAGTTAGAAAAGAAAGTATATCCAATTAGTAAAAACTCACTACCTTAAGCTTGTTAGCTCATCAACTAGTAATTATTCAAGTAACATCAAGATAACTTTCGACTTGGTACGATGTAAATCAAGTTTTTAAATTAAGAAAATGAACAATGAATGAAAGGGATATCTCTTATTCATGTCTACTTAGCAAAAGCCCGGGCTCCAAATAGTATACTGGCAGCTAATCAAAAAGGCATTAGGTAAGGTCACTTTCACTTGTAGAGTAAGAGCTTAATTATCGACAATCTACGTCCTTCCTATGTATAAGTCATTCTTATAATCACCTGAAGACATGAATTAAAGTAGAACTAAAGAGTTTAAATTCTTAACTATAATAAATATAATTAAATTTATTGAAACACATCATGTATCGGTTTGTTTAATGTTATTGATAATGCAATCAATATAAGTAATGAATAATGAGATAAAGAAAAAAAATACGTGTACAATCGATAGTACCGATTTCCGATATCTAGTAGGGGCACCGTACCGTACACTGCAGTTCTACCCGAGGGGCTCCCGGTAGGAACGAAGTTCCTTACATTTATCATTAAATATAAATTATAAAATCACACTGCTAAGTACATATACGTTGCTAACTTCTTATACATGGCGGAGTTAGAAAAGAGAAAAAAATTAAAAGTAAGTAACTGTTTGTACCTAGCGGAGTTAAGGCAAAATTAAAAGAAAAGTGTTATTTGTATCATTAAAGCAAGCATCTTACAATAAATATGTACTGAAAAAAGTTAATCATGATGAGTTAGTTAAAGTATGATTGTTAAAGAATGTTAAATTGAAATGAGTGACATTTGACATTAAATAACAAAAATAAACAAATCAAGTCAAGTAACAGGCTTCCTTCATAACACTTTTTCCCGTCTTAATATTTTTGAAGCTCATGTTTACGCGACCGTTGCGCGTGAACGCTTGGGCGGATAACGTTGTCCAACGAACTTAGCCTGGGCATTGGTAAAATAAACATGTTTACCAAATTTCAACTAACTCGGTGAACTTTTACTCAAGTTACTGTCATCGGTAGATTTCGTGACGGATTTTGCGTGACGGTGATTTTGGTCGTTTTTTTCGGATTCGTGCCATAAGGAACTTCGTTTCAAAAAATGAGTTAGATAGAAAACATGTAAAAGATAAATAGATTATTGATAAAAATAATAATTTTCAACACTTAACACCTCTAGGTAGAAGAGGTTGCCATATTCAATTAAATTATTAAAGTCAATATAACGTGTGAATTTAAACATTATGCTCCACGATAAAAGAGAATAATTAACTCAGATAAACTTGACAGTAAGTTACCTTTTCTCTCCTAAAAATGACCTTATTTACATCAATTTTACGTGATCAGTGACGATTTGATTCATAAAAGCAATTAGTATGGTATAAACTGTAAGGTAGTAACCTTATTTTTCATTTTAATACATTTAATTTTAAATAATTATTTATGATATCAGAATTTTTGTGTTTTCCACAAAAGCAAATAACTTGGTATAACCTGTTAAGGAGTAACCTTCCACTTACTTTTAAAAAAAACATCTAATTTCAGATTAAATTGATCAAAACAAATCTACTAGTCAGTCAATATTATATTTAAAAGGTTAAAGAGAAACATTTAAAACAAATTGCAGAGAAAATCCGTTGAGTGGATCTAATGAAGGATATTAATTATACACGACCTAATTAGAATGTAAACAAACAGGAACTAACCTGAAGAAGAAGAAGTCTTTACTCGGTTCAAACATATATTTTTTTTGGGTTATCCAGACTTAAACAATTAGAAAACTATTCAAAACATTCGAGCACACGGTGTAGCAATCGAACTTCCGAAGAAAAACGAGCAATTATAACAACTTCTTACTAATTTCTTTCGTAGAATGTAGATCAAAGGGTTCTTAGAAATTTAAAAACGTTCCGAATAAAATTATACGTACTATTTTCAACCAATACAACACTTTAACATTAATCCATTAAAATAAAAGAAAAATGTGTAAGTAAACAACAAATTAAGTAATAAATAAACGTTCGTGAACAATATGAATACAGTGTAGAAAACTCATGATATATTTTACGGTATAAAAACAATTAAACTTAAAAACATTTTACACTTAACGCGGAAATAAACATAAGATTACATCAATTATTATTGCTTTCCTTAAATTTATATAAATAATAATACAAAAGTAATCTAATGAAAGAAAGGAAAGAAAAGATTAACACAAACGATGGAAAACGTGGCCGTCGCGTCGCGTCGGTAAAATCCACTAAATTTTCATAACCTAAATCTGAAACCCGTAAACTCTTTGTTATTGCCAACTTAACAAATCTAAAATACCTATACAAAACAGGAATAGTTTTCATATTCATAAACAGTTATTTATATAATTTTTTAAGGGGTTCTAACTTGAATATTATTTATATAATTAAATATCATGAATTAATAATAATATATTAAAAGAGTGATATTGCAACGTAAACAAAATAATCAAGGAAATATTTTACAAATCTTTTTTAGTTTATTGTTACATTTTCCAATTTGAACTTTGTACTGGCTAAATAATTTTTATCTACGGTTAATAGGAAGTATAAACATTGTATCTCTGTTTAGATGCGTAGAAAGTGATTCTTTACACACTTGTATACATTGTGCATGCACGTCTCAAAGTTCTGAAGGATTACCGAGTTTGTTTACATTTAACAAAACTAATTTGATGTTTGTTTAGTAAAAGATATCGAGTTTATTGTTAAAATCAATGAGTGATATAAGTGATTATGACGAATATGAGGAGAATAATACGCCTTCCGAAATAATTAATTCGGCCCAAAATTCAACTAATGAATTGATGTCATCTTTATCAAAAGAAAATACGAACTTACATAAAGGAAGTTTATTATTTTTTCTGTTTTTATTATTACTGGTCTTATATTACTTTGCTTTGTAAGTTTCATCGCACACCTATTACCCCAATTTTGAACCACTTCCCGTCATTCTATCTTCTCCAAATTTTGCACGTAGAAACAACTATGGTGCAAAAAACTATACAGAAAAAAAAAAAATAAATAACATAAGACCAGTTTTCAAAAATGGAATTTTTATATTAATTATTGTTATTAAAATCTAAAAATCGTAGATAAAGTACGGTACGTAACTAATGCGAAAACGGCATTTTGCATTGCTCGTGTTGTTTTACTACCCTCTCTATCGCTCGGGTGCAAACTCCACACTCGCATGCAAAATGCTACTTTCCGCACTCGATACGTAATGTACTATTATACAGGGTGGCCACGATAAACTGGCTCACCCAGTTATCTCTTTAATTTTTGAAGATAGAGAAAAAATGTAAATGGTAACTCTCCTTGGATTTTCACGTACTTTTATAATATGATTTCCAAAAACATTTTTATCTCATAGTTTCGGAGGTATCTCTCTCAAATTTGTAATTTTAAATGGTAACCTATATTTTTTTCTAAAATTAGATTGTTTTTGAAGAAAAATGAGCTTTGAATCAACAAAATCGGTTGAGAATTGGACAGAGATATTCAGTTTCAATTTCTCCGTCAACAATTTTTTGAATGTCCTTACTTTATAAACTAAATATCCTATTTTTAAGAAATTTCAATAGAACATCAAAATTAATTTATTATTATCTCTCCTTTGCAAATTGCTTCTTATCGCCCACGTGGAAATTTCGATTGTTTTACTTATATAACAAGGAAATTTATTACATTTTCACAAGGTAAAGGAGGTAGTTTACACATTTATTTTTTTACTTATGTGGCCATGGATCCAGTAATAAGACACTAGAACAGTATCTGTTGCAATTGGAAGAATTTCGCTTCCACAAGCTTACTGAAAGTAAAAGATTATTTTTAAATTTTATTAGTTTTAAATTTCGAAAATGTTCTGCGTCTCCGATTCCAAAAATTCTTGGACATAAATCATTTTTAGACATCAGGAAACATTTTCCGATATGTATTCTGTGCCCTTGATTGATCGATTCGTATTGATTGATTCCACATAAGTACGCACTTTTTAATTAATAATTATACCTTAAAAAGTACTCATCCGATTTATAATAAATTTGGATGGTTTTTCTAAAGTAGCTTACAGATGGTTCCATATTAATTTCATCTGTTTGTGCATATTAATTATTCCTAAATTAATACTTTTATTCATATATAAAAAACAATACCGCGGGTTTCCGCAAGCCGAGCGAATTTCCATTGGAAATTTGTAGTATTTATATAATCGTAGTAGTTTGAAAGAAGTTTAAACTGCTCAACAATTAAACTACAAATTTCCAATGGAAATTCGCTAAAAACAATTTGTACACATAAAATATCATATAAATTAGGAAATAAAAGGTCCTAAAAGTAAAACATAAGTTAAGTACGCGATAGGACGCGGGGAATAAATGCAATACTAATAATAGGAAGAATATTTTCTAAGGTACTTTTCGAGGGACAGTTCTGAGTAAGGAAAAAATTAAAATGTTTTGTTTTTTAGTTCATTTATCATTAAATCCATTAACAGGAAAACAAAACTAATTATATAAACGAAAGAGAAACTCAACATGCAACTTTTATGTAAAACATTGGCGTTATGAAATAACGCTACATACTTTTAACACATAAGTTTTCATGGCACAGATTGCGATCACGAACACGAGCTTTTTGATTGTATTAGTGTCCACACTGTCCAGCGTGGATGAAAGAGAATTAGATGAGTGGAGGGAAAATTTGCAAGGCAAATATGCTATGCAAATCTGATCCGGATATGAAATTAGAGATAGATTATCATTTATACGTGGGACTTCTGCGGGCACACTCACTGCCAGCTAATTGATTATTAGCGTTGAGAGTTTTTTTTTGAAAGGAGGGGGGCAAAAAAGTTATAATTAATAATTAAAATTATACCACTTGCAAAATGACGGAGCAAAAAGGCTTTAAAATAAATATAAATCCAATTAAGTTAAATTAATAGATATCATTTTTTCTTTCTTTTTTACAGCTTTTTAGAAAAGCAAAAGAAATGGAAATACCAGCTTCATTCATACTATGGGCACGAGGCAAATGGTAAATTATTTTATCTACTACTTGCATTGTAAGTGGAATTACATTGCTAATTACAGGGCGGGAAGTGTTACTTCCCTCCCTTGGGAGTAAAAAAACAATCATACCAACTTAAAAGGTATATTTTTAGGTATATTTTAAGTATTATGTTGGTAGTAATGTTTTTTTAGCTGTTTTGTTTACTAATTTTTCGGGAAGGTTACTTTAGGTTATCATACAAAGTCTTTAAATTAAAAACAAACTAAAAGTAATTAAATTAAAAACGTATATATTTAGTATAAG
>KZ652148.1:56635-79105 GCA_001010745.2 Gerris buenoi
ATATATATATTACTTCAATATAGTTATACGAGTATATAAGAAATAGTCCATCAAATATAATAGTTAATATGAAAAAATGGGAACCAAATGCAAAGAAAAAATAAGTAAATAAATAAAGATGGCCCACTGAACTACAGAACTAAATGGTCGAAGTTGATGCGAACTTGAACGACAAAGGATCGAATTGATCGAAGTCGGTGCTGAGGTGTACGGAAAAACAATAAAATTAAATTCACCCTCTTATATCTACCGCAAAAAACTGAAGCCGTGATTAACAAACCATGAAATTAGATCTACAAAATTGTGATAGAAAAGGTCTTGCATCTTATCCGTTTCATAAATGCTTTTCATATACTTCACTTTTTGCTTAAATAAAAAGGTATAATTCATAATGATTTTACGGATTTGCTAAATTAAATAAAATCACGCTAAAATAGGGTGAAAGCACCTAATTTGGCACAGGTAGGCAATATGGAATAGTGGGTTTTCTCTTGAACTAAGAACTGCTTTCTGTCAGCCAATGACTCAACAAAGTAGTTATACAGAAGTCCCGCTAGTGATCTTAACCTCCTCACTGTTATCTCAAGATTCAGCCATTTCCCAATCGAAAAGTCAACAAAAGTTTATAAAGCTTCCTTTTGATCGACCAAAACCAAAACGAATATAATGTAAGTACTTTTCTAATATATTTTTACAGATATTTAGTCAGTGTGTTGTGTAGATTAAGGTGCTCCCACAATTTTCATGCCGATGGATCCAACTCCATGCTAATTTTATGGAAGATCTGATATATAAAAAGGATTCAACTGAATATGGCATATAGAATTATCCCGAGTATGGTCCATGCCATATTAAAGACACCTTTACAACGATGCGATCAGCAAACAGATAAACGTATTAATTTCTTAAAATGGCTATAGATAACTATTTCCTATTAATACAGTGATAAAAACCAGATCGTTGCTGAGAGTTCATATTAAGGCCTCCTTGGTATGCCATAGTAAGAGATGAATAGCTTCATCATCATTATAGGATTATTTCCTTTTTAAAAAAAGTCTCAGAAATCTTGTGTTAAATGCTTAGTCAATATAGCATTGGTTTTTTATACTTAGTACTTAATCTATCACCAGGATGTTTTTGTGCCACAGAATTCGCTATTTTAGGGGTGCAACCTATTGCCAAAAAACGCTATGTCACATTAGGTGCCTTTGCCCTATGCCCTACGCGTTAATTCTTGACAATTGAATTTTTACGGAGGAAAAATATACATGTTATCATTTCAATCCTTTGATTGCTTTAAATATTATAAAAATATAATGAAATAAAAATAGAAATTAACTTATTTATAAAAACATATATATATATTTTTTAAAGGTGTCTTTAGGGGTAATAAAACGCTTTTTTAATAAAGGTGATATTTCATCCCTATATTTGGGATATTCTCAAACCTGAAATTTTATTTTTAAAAAATTAGATTCAATTACATTAACAAATATGTATAAATTAGATTTAAAGATTTTGATATGTGGTCTTTTATTTAAATGTTCAATATAATTTCATTTTTATAAATTAATTTTAAAAATAACAATAATTGATAAAAAATTCACAATTTATTTCCTTAAGACACAATGAATCAGCACTCATTCTAAATAATGAATCAGGGCTTCGTAAAAGAAAAGCATAAGTCATTATTATAATAATACGTTAAAAATAAGAAATCACATAATATAATGCAATGAGTTATTATATAGAAATCAATCTTAATAATGAATCAGGGTTTCGTAAAATAAAATTAATAATACATAATTATCATAATATTTTGAAAAGAAGAAATGACAAATATAAGAATATTGTATATAAAATATTGTATATATAAAACAAAAAATAAGAATAAATTGAACTAAATAAAGTTGGTAATATAAAATCTTGAGAAAAAAGTTTACAAAGGATGATAAATGCAGGGTAAATAGGGATCCCCCCTCCCCCTCCATCATTTTTACAAAACACCCACAAATTAAGGAAAGGGGAATTATTTTAAAAAGAAACTATGAAAGGAATATATAAAAGCAATAAATTGACTTCAGGTCTTCAGGTCGTGAAAAGTATACGAGAAATCCTTAGATATATAAATATAACTACATGCAATAAAAGTCTCGGTAGTAACATTGAAGGGGAATAAATATCCTCTTGTAAAGAGGAATGAAAAATGGAAATAAAACGCTTTTCAAAAATTACACAAATAAGTAGGTATATAAAATGATGCTATTTCCAGACATACTAAAATGATTCTGACCCCGTATTCAACGACAAAAAAAAATTAATAAGTTAAAAAAAAGATAAATAAATGGTGATTTACATTAAAATAACTCTGTTTTTTGGGTCAAAACAATTTCTCGTAGAATTAAATTACTTGGGGCGTCGAGAATAGAGACTTGAATTAAAGGTAGAACTTGTTTATCTACGATTGAAACTAAATATTAACATTGTATCTCTGTTTAGATGCGTAAAAAATGATTCTTCACGTAGTAGTATTCATTGCGCATGCGCGTTTCATAATTCCTCTTATTTTTCCGCCCTAGTGCGGTAAAAAAGAAGAATTTCCCATCTTTACCCACAATTAGCGAGTTTGTTTACATTTAACAAAACTAATTTCCTGTTTGCTTAATTAAATTAACAGTTTATTAGTAACTGTCTAGTGCGGAAAGTCCACAATCGTAGATAAAGTATACTGTACGCAACTCATGCGAAAACTGCATTTTACTTTGCTTGTGTAGTTTTATTACCCTCGCTGTCACTCGGGTGCAAACTCCACACTAGCGTGCAAAATGCTACTTTCCATACTAGACGCGTAATGTACTATTACTTTGTTTGTTTGTGTATCACTATTAAGCATGCTGTTCGTACTTTACTTTTGTTTCGCTAAATATTGTTGTTTTTTTCCTCTTGTTCTATTAAATCTTCCAACATTAATTTAGTTTCTTCACATGAATAATATAGTATGAATTAATAAATGTTTAAAATGCGCAGGCGATTGAAATGATCATGGGATCATCTGTGGGCTTCTTTCGACAAATCATCTAAACTGCTTTAAAATCGAATAAGTAGATATTTTTATGGTATGGGTGTTTAAAAAAAAAAAAAAAAAAAGAATGTGGAAAAAAAAAAAAAAAAAAGAATGTGGAAGAAAGAAACCAATTGGTGCAGAAGGTTGAAATTAATATGTTCGCAAAAATGTTTCTGACCAAACAGTTATGAAGTTATGAGAGTGTAAAGTTCCTAAACGATATATATTATATGTACCGTTTCTGGGCGAATAGGGTTGAAATTAAAGGCCCCCATACACGATCAAACATTTTGCGCAAAAATGATCTTCGCGCAAACCAGATGTCGAGTAAATGTAGGCCACACACGTCAAACATCATGTTTGCGCAAACATTTTGACTGTGTATGGGCTTAATAAGGTACTAAAATGGACTAAAAATTATGACCTACCACCAAACTTTCATCAAATATGTTGAACGACAGACCGACAGTCACGCACTCAGAGATTTTCCCCGATGTCTGAAACGAATATCTATACAGCAATTTTTGAAATCGGAGGCAAAACGTTCCTTTCCGAATGCTTCCGTTACCTTTTGTAGTCTCTTAAGCAAATCGTATATATATATAACAAATGCGATCATTTTAAATTTTACCTCACAAAAAGATTTTCCAATAAAACAAAATTATTTCGAGAAAATTGTCTATTACTGGATTTTATAATTTATTAATAATGTTTCGTCTTTAACTTAATACCATTTTAAACAATAAAAATACCCTGGCCATCTCTTGGTTGATTTAGTCATCAACTTTCATGATAATTTATTTCATCGCGTGGCCGCTAATCCTCGAAAGTACTTGACTTTATGTTTATTACAACTAAAAAACGGCATAATTTAGAAATTTAAAAAAAGCACAATTTCGCTTCGAAAACATGGGGAACTCTCAAAAAATTGGCAGATTGTCAAAAAGAACGAAGGAGAAAACCAGGTTCCGAGGTTGTGAGGATGTCAGACGCCGTTGTCGGGAGCTCCTTGGCATTATAGAGGCAGTCGTATCCCGGACCGGTCGGATTTAGAAACCCTGGCGCCAGTTCACAGGCTTGTGTTAAAATCTCGCCGAGAAAGCCAGCTACCGGTAAAGTAGCCGAATCAAGAACAATTGAGGGATTTTTAAACTCTCCTTTCAAGAAGAGTTCTTTGTCAATTATAAAAAGCTTTCATTAAAAAATGCATTTGATTAATTGTTGACAATATTTAATCTACCTAATAAAATTTGTTCGAAGATGATAATTTGTCATTATTCAAAGAACTATTGGCAGTTTTAAGAAAAGCATGTAGTTGTGGGTTAATGGAGTTCCAAGTCTTCAGGCAATAATTTTTTATTTTATTTTTAAGTTCCGACATTTCTAGACATTTTTTAGGTATGAATATAGAAACATTTTTCAATAAAACTGATTACAATTGTCAGTGCAACATGTAAACCTCTGAAAAATTTCTTTAGCATACGAGGCAAGCGTAAAGGCCCCCATACACGGTCAAACATTTCGCGCAAACATCATGTTTACGTAAACATTTTGACCGTGTATGGGGCTGTTTGATGTTGGCGCAAACATGATGTTTGACGTGTATGGCCCAAGTTTACCCGAAATCAGGTTTGCGCAAACATTTAGCGCAAAATGCTTAATCGTGTATCGGCCTTAAAGATAAACATGCTGGCGTAGATGTCCAAGGTCAGAGTCTAATCTAGATCTTCTGGAGAAGACCGCGTCAGAGAATTTGTGAATCCCGACATTCCAAACCATTACAGGGATCAGTCCTGATAATGGAGAGTGTTCATGGGAGTGGTTCATGAAAAGAAGTTGCAAATGACGCTTATCATGAAAAACTCTCTTGACACTGATCCCAGTAATGGTTACAAAACGTCGGGATTCACTAAATCACTGACACGATCTTCTCCGATCTAATCTTATTATGGTAAACAATTAGATTATTTTGAATGGGTTTTTGACAGCCGAGTTAAATCAACCTTCTCGGAACAATCCACAAAATAAGGATGTGCAACACCAGCTAGAAAACTAGATGTAGAGAGAAGTACCTGCTTCCGAAATTTCGAACTCAATACATATTTTAATCCTGCTTTCGAAATCTCGAACACAATATTTCAATCCTGCTTCCGAAATCTCGAACACAATACTTCAATCAATTTGACTAAGATGAGAGCAAAATGTTAACCTTAATATAAAAAAATCTATTTGTAACTCAATATAAAATATATTATTCACTCAACAAGTAACCTCCATCTAAATAAAATAAAATAAAAGTCCATTTCAAATCTTTGACTTATGTTATGTTTCAACATAAAATAGTATCAACTGGTAAGATAATGAATAAAAACAAAAAGAAACTTAATGATAAGGTTATAGAGATAAGATTTAGAAGTAAAACTCACAAGATGAATGTCCACTTTTAAAGGTATAAATTTAAAATTCAGAGGAGATAGAAGACGAACAAAAAAAAGTAATGAATACTTTTTAAAGTATTTTCTATAAGAACGAGATTAGAAACAAAGTACGGTAGAAAATATCCCAGCTGAAGTTTCCTCCAGTTTTCCTTTTTTTTGCGCCTTGAATTTTCTCTAGAGGAGAGAAAAAAGTATTATTGTGTTGAGTATAGAGGAAGTATACCTTGTAATTTAAATAAATATTAAGAATGAAAAGGTGAAAAAAATTCTTAAGAAAGGTTAGATGACAAACAGAAAGAAAAAAAAGGAAGAACAATGAATAAATTTAAATTACTAAAAGTGAGATGAGTATGAGTTGCTTTGAAAAATCGAATAAAGACATATTAACCTCGTTTAACTTATAATGGAAACATATATATATTCAAATGAATGATGGCATACTTGGGGTATTAACTCAAAATGAGCTTTAAGAAGTAATGAGTGAAAAATGGGAATAAAAAATATAAATTACAGCTTGACATTGAGTAATTTTGGTAATCCAAAAGGTGCATTTACAATTAAAAAGGGAAAAATCAAGGATTAAATTAATGTGAATTGGTAAAAGGATCTATTAACTCTATTATTATATCTATTAAAGATCTATTAAACAGATTCTANTAGTACTTAAACAATACAGAGTTGCCTACGGACCCTCGCTGTGTGCTGACTAGCACACACTTGACCTGTTTATTTTACAATTATGGTCTTTTCGATGTATTTATATGGCTGTTTTCAGGTTCAATGGCAAAAAAATACTTCATCAGAAGTTTGCTTATGTGTTTTGAAAATATCAGACCCATAGGATAGTTCAAAGTAAGCATTTTAGTATTTTAAAAAACACCATCAATAGGGTACTACTTAAACAATGCAGTGTTGCCTACGGACCCTCGCTGTGTGCTGGCTAGCATGCACTTGACCTGTTTATTAATTTTAAATTAACGATTTGACTTAGATTGATACGGAAAAATAACGGAGTATGCAAAAAAGCAGAAGAAAAGAATTGAGCAAAATTTAAAGTGCGCAGACGGTTAACAATAACGCGGGGCTATCTGCGGGCTACTTATGACTGACCATCAAAATTTCATAAAAATCATTTGTCATTTTGAAGATAATGGTATAAATAAATCTGTGGAAAAGAAACAAATAGGTATAGAAGGTTGAAACTTATATAGAACCAACAATGGCCTGGTTAATTATGGTTTACTATTCAAATTTATGTCCGAAATATGTTGGTTCGCAAAATTGAGCGACACAGACCGACAGACAGACACGGAACCAAAAATGTCCCTAATGTCAGAAACTGATTTCTGCCTTGAGATGTTTGAAATCAGAGAAGACATAAAAAAAATTCGTTCTTCAAGCTTCCGTTACCATCGGTAAGCTCGGAAGAAATATTTCCAAAACATAATTATATATGCAAATATATTCTTAGTAAAAATTATTTTTACAAAACAAGTTCAGATTGGTTTAATAAAATACTGTAGAGGCAGAACAAACAAGAAATACGTCGTAAATTTGTTTGCTGATGCTTACATAATATGATAATGAGGAAGGAATCTTCTGCATAATTTCCAGAAGTTTATACAACGACGACACAAATATGAGTGTGAAAGGGTTTGTAAATCATTGTTCCACATCATATTTTGAAAATACGTAACACCAAACATAAAAGAATTTGATGGCTAAGAAGCCATTAGTGGGCTACTTTAAACAAAACAAATTTCTTATAAATCAGAAGATGTAGTTGTTAATTGAAACAAGTTCGTGCTCCCGTGGAATGGTTCAATGGGGTTGCAATTATTATCAGACCAATAAGCTACACCTATAAAAATGTATATAAAATCAAACAGGCAGTTTTTGGGATGAAATGTTGACGGGCAACCAACCTCTTTTCAGACAGAAATGGATTTCTGATTTCTGTTGTCTGAAATGAATTTCTGTCCATGAGATTTGGAAATCAGAGTTCACCACAATGTTTGGTTGTCTTTGGTAAGCTCGGAAGCAAAAAAGATTGTTGGTGAAACAGCTAATGCGTTTCCCTGAGTTTTGAAAACGGTTTAGGTTTCAAACCAAAAGTGTTTCCAAAAGGAGTTTCCAAAACAGTTCCGCAACAATTTTGTTATCTATAAACTCCCAGATTATTTATACTTGAGACAGGTTATTATTTGTCTGCTCATCATACTTACTGCACACGTCTCAATTTTGTTTTCAATTCAATACCTGTTTCCATGGTATTTTTTAAAAACAGTTTTAATACAAAACCAAAAATTTGCTGTTGTCACCTTGAACTTAAAACGTTTAAAAATCACCATTTCCATGGGGTTGTGAATACCAAAACATTTTTTGTGAAAACCCATGGAAAAGTTTTAGAGTACTCCATAGATATTTGGTGGACTTCAAGAACTTCCTTCAGCNCATAAAAGAATTTGATGGCTAAGAAAAAATTAGCTTTCTTCGGTGCTAAACAAGAATAAATTGTCACACTTATAGCTGTTATCTTAAATTTTAATTTAATTTTATCTCAAATTTTAGGAGAGTATGACCATTAATCTTGATTCTTGTTGATTTTTTTAACTGAGATTTTTTTGGAGCATACTGAAAATGCATATAACCTAAGTGACATTTTGGGAATTATTCATGTTTTGATACCTTGTCAAGGTTTTGTAATGAGATTAATATTGTTTTATTAATATACTCGTATCTTTTGAATTGTAACATCGTAAATTAAGTTGTTACAAAAGCATCACAACTTATAAGAGCAATAACTGTAAAGATTAAATCAATATTGTAAAGAACAAACTCGGTCCGATTAATCCAACAAAACTTTCTCCTATAGATATTGTATTTATCTCCTATTGATACTGTATTTAAATACCGTAATAAATCATTTAATTGGTCAGTTAGTTAAATGTTACTCGAAATTAAAGTGTTCCCCTGTCAAGGGACAAACTACCATAAACTTGATAATTGGTCTACTAACTAAGTTCGTACTCAGGATCATGAAAATTACGTTGTCCACCAAAAAGGGCGGGACATGTCCGGTCCGCTCTCCACCGGTTTGTTTTTTTCAAATGCCTATTGCCAAGCTATGTCCCGTAGACCATTGGTTCTTAACCGGGGGGCCGCGGCCCCCCGGTATTTAATACTATATATATTATAGTATTAGAAGGTATTTAGGTACTATATATATTATATTTGGAGATTTTAAGGGGGCCGTGGTTACCAAAAGGTTAAGAACCACTGCCGTAGACGAACTTAGCTGACCATATATCCTTAAAACTTAAAAGGCACCAAAACATTTACTTACACAAAATTCTAGCTTGATCATAGTCAGACACCTGTTTGTTGACGCTATACTCTGGACATTAGATTTATTTATTAATATTTTGGTAACTAGATTTATCCTGGCTAATTAATCCCTTTGTCCTAAAAATTATATAGACAAAGGAACATTTTTTGTAGAATAGTATATATTCCTTAGTCTAAATTACTATTAAGACAAAGGGATGTTTAGTCCAATGTACCTTGGGACAAGGAATGTAACACTTGTATATATGTAAATTTAATAATATCCCCAAGTCTATAAAACAGTAAATACAATGGAATATTAACTATACGCTAAGAAGCCATAGAACTTTTTCTCCTTCAGTTTTCTTTATAAGATTTAGTCTTACCAGACGTGTAAATCAGTCAAATTCAAATTTTTGCGTCATCATAATACCTTTTCTCTCAAGCTTGCGCCAGCTCTATCATTTTTTCCTAACAATTTGAGTTATTTCCATAATTTTAATTGGCCACCTGGGCGTGACTTCCAATAATTGCTGATGTGACTCAAGACTCTCATTTAGTTGTACCTGTTACCCGCGGCGTCTCTATAACTGTCATCTTCATTTGACGATAGTTTTTTGTTTTTTATCTAGTCATATTTCAAAATTCATTTTAAGTTATCGTTAGCGTCATTATCGTTTCGCATGTTTCGTTTAAATCGAAAAAAAACCGCCAAAAGAAGTAGGAAGACGAGGGCTCTTCTCCATTAGCACTCCATCTAGACGCAATACACATTTGCACACTTCTATTTTCTTGAGCCATCCCAAATGGTACGCACAATAATATTTACATTATTTACGCGGGCAGCAATTCCTCTCTTGGTTATGACGAAAAGCAAATTAGTGTTTATTCTGACAGCTCAGATTGGCCAACCTATGAGAGGGTATAATAAAATGAGTGAGGATATAATAAAGCCACTAGGCCTGTAGGAGGCACTCCTCTGGTAACTTTTTTGTTTGTCTAGTTGCCCGTTCCTTCTGGACTTAAAATCTGGGGCTCTCATTGGATCTTCTCCCAATTTGTTCGAGATTCCCACGCTGTCACAGGATAGGTAAACACTAATTGTAAGACCAGTGTAACTGTAGTCTAAGAAAGAAATCCTAGTACAGTCTGAAATCAAGGGTAATTGTTCAAGAGTAAATACCTGTTATAAATACGTCCTAGATGACAGTTGCCGTGAAAACAAAAATTATTTTAATAACATATCATTAAAGGTAAAAGAAAAAATAAATAAATAATAATAATTCGATCCAACTTCTTTAAGGTGACATAATCGAATGTCACCTTTACCCTTAATAAAAGACAATATTAATAAAACATAAAATTAATAAGCAAATTCCTTAAATATTTTCTAATTCAACATGCGGACCAAGAAGTAACAATGAAGAAAGTTTCCAATTTTAATTCCGTCACTGGAGAAAAAAACCCCCCGCTGAATTTGGACTTGGGAAAAATCAAAAGAAAATAAAAATAATACTTGATTCATTTTATGCAAATGTCCGACAAGAAAGATTTGAGTGGAAAACTGATTAAAGTCGAGGTAACAGTGTGGACTAAGTCAGCAGGGAACTGCGAGAACGTTTTTGTTTCGACTTCTCTTCCTTGTCACCCTTCGCCCTACAGCCACCTTAATGTTAATTCCCTTAAGATCAATAAATACATTGTTTCCTATTCTATTTCATTTACTCCCTTTTTCCACTCCTCCAGAAGAATTATTTAATTTTAAATTAGATTTTCTGGCTAGGAAATGTAAATGTGACAAAAAAAATAATAATTTTCTTTTATAAAAAGTTTTTGGTTTTTAAGAGGTTGTCAGCGATAGAAAAAGGTAAGCTTCCGGTGCTATATTTTATACAAAGATCTAAAGACTTTTGATAAACAATGAACAAAAATTTTGAAATGCTTAATCATGAATTAAATAAATCTACGAATAATCATAAGGAATAAAAAAAAAATAAATAAATAAAATAAAAAAAATCAAAAATCAAATCAAATAATTAATAACGTAGTATAGAACCTCTGTCATCTAATTTATCTTTTATATATCTTTTATATAATCGAGTAGAGTCCCGAAGTCTTTTATATAATCGAGTAGAGTCCCGACAGCGACGGCGACGGCGACTCACCTCTAAATGATTTATAACGTTAAAAATTGGTGAGCCATAAGCTGGGATTGAACCAGTGACCTCCTGTGCGTCAGGAGGAAACGCTACCGATGTGCTATGCCTGTGTAATGATTCGGAGGGCATAAAACTTTCTATTTAAACAGTATAATATATCTATTTAAACATTTTAATTATAACTATCTCTTTTTTTGACTATATTTTATTCTAGTCCAGTAAAATTAGACTAAAACAAAGCCGTGCCTCCAATAAATTCAGACAAAGCTGGAAATCGTTTTAATCCACTTGTAGCATCCCAAATAACAGTAGAATAAGTTTGCGACGGTTTCTGAGGCGAGCTAAACTTTTGCGAGCCAAAAAACTGCGAACTTTTGTACTTTTCTCAGTTTTTGGCTTACAACATCTTAAGGGTGCATCAAACAGAAAATTGTGTTCTTACCAAACTTAAAGAACATTAAATTCTGCGTCGAATGCATTTTTTAACATTAAATTATACACAGCGGTTTGGTCAGAATCGGCAGTCAAAAATAGGCAAATTTTACAATTTTGCCAGAAAAGAGTGCCAAGGCCCCCATCTACAAGATCAAACATTTTGTACAAAAAATTTGCACAAACCTCAGGCAATAGGTACGTCAAACATCAAGTTTGTGCAAACATTATGTTTGCGCAAACATTATAACCGTTTATGGGGGCCTTTATTCTCAGTTTTATACGCCTATAACTCGGAAATGGTTATTCCAAATGAAAAATGTCAAATAACTAAAGTTGTAGAGCATCAAATTGTGCGTTCAGAACACTCCTATTTTTTAAAATTTATTTTTACCCATGCATAGATCAAAGTCATAACTAAAAGTATTCTTAGACCTGATTTTATGCTACATGCAGCTTTTCTGTAGTTCCATGACTCGGAATCACTTATGTTTGTCTAAGAAATAAAAATGTGATGTAATTTGATCGTTCAACCTGATTCTTGAGGTTTTATGCAGAAGTGGTGAGTTGGAATGGAGGGTGTGTTACTGTAGTTAGTTTGAATCCCATAAAATGACCATTGTCAATTTCCTAAAGATTCCTTTTCAGAAAACATCACAGCAACAGTTTGAATCATATTTTGTATTTGAATTTAATATCTATTGTTGCTTTTTGATGACAGTGGAATGTACCTTAGTGTCATCAAACAAAACAGAAGCTGAGGACAAATTATGAGCTTTTCGGGCGCTTTCTACAATTTGATGCTTTTTTTCATTAGCATCATCGGGATATCCTTAAAATTCTCTGGTATGTATTTTTGGAGCCACAGTGCATAAACTCTGGTCGTTTGTGTATCACAAAACTCGATGTAAGAGGAGTCCTCCATCGCCTACAAATTACATCACACGTTAAACGATCAAATTTCATCACAATTTAATTTCTTAGACAAACATAAGTGATTCTGAGTCATGGAACTACAGAAAAGTTGCATATTGAATAAAATAAGGACTCCAAATACTTTTGGTTTTTGCTTGTATGAGTAAATTTAAAAAATAGGAGTGTTCTGAACGCACAATTTGATGCTCTACAACTTTAGTTATTTGACATTTTTCATTTGGAATAACCATATCCGAGTTATAGGCGTATAAAACTGAGAATAAAGGCCCCCATAAACGGTTATAATGTTTGCGCAAACATCATGTTTGCACAAACTTGATGTTTGACGTGCGTATAGCCTGAGGTTTGCGCAAATTTTTTGCACAAAATGTTTGATCTTGTATGTGGGCCTTGGCACTCTTTTCTGGCAAAATTGTAAAATTTGCCTATTTTTGACTGCCGATTCTGACCAAACCGCTGTGTATAATTTAATGTTGAAAAATGCATTCGACGCAGAATTTAATGTTCTTTAAGTTTGGTAAGAACACGATTTTCTGTTTGATGCACCCTTAAGATGTTATAAGCCAAAAACTGAGAAAAGTACCAAAAGTTCGCAGTTTTTTGGCTCGCAAAAGTTTAGCTCGCCTCAGAAACCGTCGCAAACTTATTCTACTGTTATTTGGGATGCCACAAGTGGATTAAAACGATTTCCAGCTTTGTCTGAATTAATCGACACCAAAAATATAATTTTACTGGGCTATTCTGCCTGTTTTCACGGGCATAACGGCTAGTATTAATAATAATCAACAGATAACTCAAGTTATTGGTGAGGACGATATAAAAATATTCTACATGACAATGAATTTTGAATTAAAAATAAAAAAAACTTTGTTAACCCAAAGTGAGATGAGAGTTATGTATCTGTAAACATAATTTCAACGTATGGAATTAATCTCATTTAAATTATTGTAATCACTTGTAATAGTTATAAGGAGAGCATCGCTGCAAACCGGTGTGTAAAGTAGCTGTGTAAAAATATGTTTGATGTTTTATTGGATAACTGTTACTGTTAAGCATAATATGAATTTCCTATTATATTTTACTCGTTTTCAATATCTTCAATTATATTGATGTTTCCTACACATTTTTATTAAATAAACAAAAACAAACATACAATATATAATTATTACTAACGCAGATTTTTGAAAAGAAGTTTTTTTTTATGGAACGTTACAACGTCAGGAGCCCGAGAATCCGAAAAAAAAGGCCGTTACAAAACCGACCAACACAAAACCAACCATTGCGAAATCGACCGATTATAACTTAAGTAAGTAAATGATTACCGATTTAGGTGAAACTTGATATAAGATAAAATTTGGTACACATGTTTACTTTACTAATGCCCAGGACAAGTTCGTTGGACAACATTATCTGCCTAAGTGTTCACGCGCAAAGCTCACGTAAACGTAAACTTCAAATGTAAAATTGGAATTTTAGGATAGGACAAAATTCTAGCTTCATCTATTTAATGAGACAAGAACACCACATGTATTTTTTTATTTTTGAATAAATAAATCAACTACGTTCAAACATAAGGCATTTTTACACAACACACTTTATTAAAGTGCGAGCCACACACTGACAGCCTTTTCTCTTAAAAACCGAGATCCATATTAAGAGTATGCGGCCATAATTTCAACATAACATTCCAAACCTAACCAAATTTACATTTATCACCCATAAAACAATTTTAAAAAAATCGGTCAGAGACAACTCAGACAAACTTTCTCATACATGGAAATTTAATTACTATTGGAAATTTCATCAAAAATATCATAAAAATAAGTTCCCCCGGGCGGGGAATCGAACCCGGGCTCTCTCCATCCACGTTATAAGCTTTTTTCTCAGGAACTAGATTTTTCCCGGGAAAACGGCTTATATCAGATTCGTGACTACATTTTAGAATTTTTTAATCAAAATCGTCGGAACCGTTTTCGAGAAATAATTTTTTTTCGTGTTTTTTTAGAGTTTTTGGGGGGTAGCGCCCTCAAATTTGGAGTTAAAATTAATTTCTCGATTTCACCTCGGGGTATGATTTTTCTGAACGTGCATGCCAAATTTTGTCAAAATCGGCCCAGTAGTTTAGGCTCCAGGCGTCTGCACAGACAGACAGACAGACGACAGACGACGGACAGACATTTTTTAAAAAACACATTTTTGGACTCAGGGGACCTCAAAACGTGTAAATCCATCAAAATCTCAAAATCGAATTTTCGCGCTATCGCAATACTTTCTCTTTATATGAGAAAGTAAAAAGCTGCTTACTAATGCTGACTTTTGCAGTTAAAATGTGGGTAAGTAAACCCTTAGCAGATGAAATGTGTTAACAAAAGATACTGCAGCTTCAAAATTTAGTAATCTGTGATCTATGAGATTGCTTGTAATAGAATTGGTTTTATTTTTAAAAAAATTTACTCCAGTTAATAATATTGTCACCTAAGATTTTTTTTTGTTAAAAACCCCAGAGCTCTTGGTAGTCTGGAAGTGGTTCTAATAGTTAAGTGCTGGAAGAGAGGCAGATAGCTCAAGAGCCTCTTGATTCTGCACGAGGTTAAGAGCTCTAAGTAAGCACGACTTTTCAAGTACTCACACCTGATAAGGTGTGAAAAATTGAACTTCAATTTCCTGGATAATATGCTTTCTCATACTAGGTACTCCATATGATAGAAATTACACTGCAAATAAAATGATGCCAGAACCACCACCATAACACCACAACCATATCAATAATATTATATAAGAACCATCAAATTTATACGATTTATGACCGTTAGAATTATAAGATAAAAACCAAACAAAAGATTCATATAATATAAGGACCATATAACTTATATGATACAATAATAAAATGAATCAAACATATTTACGTATCAAATTATGTAAACAAACATTAATTTATATCATTTACACATACCCATTTTCCAATATGAAATCAAATTGTATAAAGTTTTATCTACTATTGATATGAAATATAAACATTGTATCTCTGTTTAGATGAGTAGATAGTGGTTCTTTACGTACTTGTATTCATTGCGCCTGCGAGTTTCATAATTACCCTTTTTCCGACCTAGTGCGGTAAAAAAGAAGAATTCTTCACCTTAACGCACGATTAGCGAATTTGTTTACATTTAACAAAACTAATTTGCTGTTTGTTTAATTAAAGTAACTGTTTATATCGATCATTGTCATGATGATACCATCCAAATTTTATTAACATCGGACGAGTTTTTAAGATATGCTTGTTCGCAAAAATTAAGCGACATACAAACTGACAGACAGACACGGCAACAAAAAATGTTTCCTGATACCTGAAACATTCTTTAAAAAATTTCGCCCTTCAGAACGATCAAATAGCTTCCGTTACCTTCGGCAAGCTTGGAAGCAAATAAATTAAATAAAGGAAAAGTTAATTATGCGTAAATAAACGGAAATTATACATCAAAATAAATCATTTTGTCCATTTGCTTCCATTCTTTACTCTTGCACACACAATCTACTTTTTAAGAAAAACCCATAATTTAAAATCTATCAAATACTTTTTTTTACTTATGCGACCATTCTTATCGTAGGATAGGATGCGAAGTTTTTTAAAATAACAGCTAAAATCACATTTCTAGTAGAAAAAATAAGTTATTTTTGCAAATTAGTAAGAGTTTCGAACGAATTTGAAAGAGCCGTAGTAATACATCTTGTAACCCTTTAAGGCATTTTATTAGAAACGTGTAATGGTGTTAGTTGTAATTTATTTGCGTAATAAAATTGTTTCTATTCAATTGTAGATTCACGGTTATAATGCAAACTAAACATCTTCAAACTTAGATAAGTACTCCAACTTACTTGGTATTAGACAAGACCACAACCACTGCTAAGCTCTTCGGGTTTAGTGCTTTATAATAGCACAAGGAGTAGAATACTTCATTTGATTTCGTAACATTGACGGGTTTGAAATACAATTGTTTGTATAATTATAGACAACTTTGATTAAATGTATAATTATCCAGTTATTGAGGAAATTGAGAATCATCCAAAAAATATCCTAAAAAATATAACTAATAATAAAAAACAGGAAAAAGAAGGAACTAAATAACATACCTCCATTTCAATACCTTTTAAAATGATTCCCCTACTGAAAAATGCCTGCCCAATTTGTAACATCGGAATCCTTAACAGAGGCAGAGAGAGCATCTAATAGTTAAATTGCTTCGAAAGCCTGTAAAAGCAATCACCGAAAGCCTGTAAAAGCAATAATGATTTCCTTATTGTAAAGAAAAAACTCGGTCTGATAAATGATAAATCGAAAAAACACATTTTGGCCCCGTGTCTTTCTGACTGTCTAACGCTCAATTTTTGCGAACCAGCATATCTTAAAAACTACACATCAGATTTTAATAAAATTTAAATGATAGATCATAATTAGCTCATTGTTGGTCCAGCAATTCAACCCTCTAAACTAATTTGTTTCTCTTCCACATGCGCACAAGTTAACAGAAGCATTGTTATGATCCGGTGTAGTAACAAACCTTGTCTGCCCAATTTGTCATCGGAAACCTGAACAGAGAACACCTAACATCTTGCTCTGGACTGCTGACGCAGCGATTGAGCATAGCAGGTCAATCTTTACTTTACTAGAGTGTCAGAGGCATTATGGCCACAATGCCAAGGCGTGGAAAACGGACATTTTTTATGCGATAGTGGGACGTCCAAGATGGTTCAAACAAGATGAGGCAACAGCTTATACAGCCAGATCTTCTATGACCGTTCTTAGGGCCATGTTCTTGCCCACCTTATGTCACGACATGCGATATGGTGATGTCCCGTGGCCACCTATGTCACCAGATTTATCTACATGCGATTTCTTTTTATGGGGATATTTAAAAGCGCATGGGTATGAATCGAAACCTCGGACACTGGATGCATTAAAGAATGAAATTCGTCAGAAGATCACTGGAATCGAAAGACAAATGTTAGATAGAGTAGGGAGAAATTTTCGTGAACGCCTCTAGTATTGCAGTAATGCAAAAAGTCATCACTTGAAGGGAGTCATTTTCCGTACATGACCCACTGTTTTAGGCATTGTTTAAGCTATCTGTTTCTATTTAATAAATCTTACATACCAAATTAAAAGAAGTTCTGATTATTTGAAAAATTTCCGTTTCCCAGGCACCTTTTACATACAATGCATACATTTTTTTAACAAATTATTAATTGGCATAAGTAACAAAAAACTATTTGTGTTTACCGGAGCCATAATGTTATTTTGTGCCTTTTTTTAATTTTTTATATTTTTTAAAGGATTGGACCTTTTAATCAAATTTGTCGAAGGGTGTAATGGATAATTTTAGAGTATATGATTTTATTTTTAAATGAAGCTTTTGCTAGGTTCGTTTGGCAGTCTGTAGACTGACCTAAGAGGGGACCATCCTGGAATTTGCCTGGTAAATTGAGGAAAACAACAGAAAACCTCAATTAGGTTGGGCGGACACCACCAGAAAAAATATTTCTATTGGTACTTTTAACTTTTTTTATTGGTTATTTAAAGGTTTGGTGAGTGGTCTCCAATTTTTTTGATTTGAGGCCAAGGGGTTTAATTTATTTCTATTACAAATTTTAGTGTGAGTGAAATACTATTTATTAATTTTGAGAAAAGTGTGGATTTGATATAGGTACATATAAATGTGACTAAAACAGAACTATAATTATAAGACACGGATATTAACAAATGAGAAATTTAATTTGATTAAATATGCCACAAACTGATAATTAATTTTTGGTGAAAAAAGTAACTAGAATTCATTAGTTTGAAAATTAAATCTATGAGTTGAATAGTTCTATGTAAACAGGTATTTAAGAGTTGACATAACTTGCTCTTTATAAAGCTGTAAACTCAGTCAAAGCGATACCAAGGATTTAACTTGATACCAAACTAAACTTCTTAACTTGCCCCAAACACTTTCCTACCTGGATTTCCTCATCGTACAAACCCCTCACTAACCATGTTTTAAACTTTCTTTCGGTTTACCAAAGTTTAAACTTTCGTCAACTTTAAGGTCAAGAAAACTATTCGTTTAGATCTTTCTTAATATCATTTTATTTATCTGTAAATTTAATATTGGCTATATCATTTTAATTTCAATTTAATTCTAGAACCTCATTAAATATTACAATTAAACTTTATTGCTTTATCCAGATACATATTTGTGAAAATACCTAAATAATTTGAAAGATTAAACCATCTATTATTAACAATAAAATTAATCGTAATAAAAACAGGATAACAGTTTAATAATTTTTCTCTTCCAATTACATAATTAATTAAGCTAGAAATACAAAAGCTAATTACTTGCACAATACCAGGCGAGTAGCTCGCAGAGGAGAGCAGCTGGTATGTATATACATCAAACAGCAAGCGTAACCACAAATGGGTTTGATTTTTGTCTGCCAGTTCTGGCACGAGTCAATGGTTGGGGGAACTGATTAAGCGAGACTAGTGCTCGCATGGCCGATCATCTGATTAAAAAAGCTTGCTGTTTCACCGGCAAATGTACACAGCTTCTGCAGAATGCCAGCTACTACCATGCTAGTAACTCGCCACTGGCATGCCATTTTACCAGCATGCACATATCCGCCTTTATTATTTTAGAGTCTGGTTTAATAAGTTTGTAAGAATATTTATCACCCTCCACTTGTAAACATTCCTATCCTGAGCGGCCGGTAAAGTTCCACATTACTTCCCTGGGGCCGGTAATAATGCATGCTTTATCATTACAGGGCCGCTAATTAGTTCGAGAAACGGCCGCTTCCTGGCCGGGCCGCGGCGTGCAGGAAGCGCTAGTAGTTCTCAGAGTCAGCTGTTCAATTTGTAAACAAATCAACAAACAAATCGTTTTTTGTAGTTAGTTTACATGTAATGGGCGATAAAATAGTGTACGCAACACGAGCAGTAAGCGCTATGATAGGCCTCGGGCGTTCAACGCACTCGTGCTTTCAAATTTCGCCCTCGGCGAAACTTAATAACGCCCTTACTGCTCTAGGTACGTAAATAGCTATTTTGTTGAACCCTATAAAACCTTATTATATTATAAACCTTACATCAAAAAATAAAGAAGAACTGAACAGGGCACGTGGTCAGGGCTACAAATAAAATATGTACAAATTACTATATTGACTCCGAACTTTTCTCAACAAGCTCATAAATTTCGCCGGATCGCTCAGGCAGAAAAAGTGGTAAATAAAGGGAGACTTTCGCTCAATTAATTTATTATCAGCCAGGGCAAAAAAAACTGAATGTTTTATTAGTTTTAAGTCTACTGTTCACTGAACTACTACAGTTTTTGTTTTAATACTTAATTATCTAACTTGAACTATATCAACAGAAGCGTGAGGACAAAATTGAGTACTACAGCTATAGTAATTAATAAAGCTATGGAAGCGAAAGCAATAGGAAATAGGAAAGGAATGACGTTAAAGTAAAAGATTTATTGCGACTGGTTGACAATAAAATTTTTGTTTATTTCTTTTATAAGTTTTTATTCGACCAGCTGAAATTGTTAAATCGTTACAAGCATATAAATCCTCACCGCTTTCCTAAAGTGTACGAGTATAGACATATAATAAAATGTTATTTACTATTATATATTGTACCAGAATTACCCTATTGTGATACTTTATAGCCTTAGGTTTTACCGTAAAGAGCTTCCGTGGACACTTAAGCTGAGTGATTTATACAAAAAAGCGAATCTCATGCATTCTTTGGCGACTTAAAAACTTGCCACATGGCACGTGTTGCTCGTTTATTTTTTAATAGCGTAAATTGCTCTTCTTTGCCTAAATTATCTGAGATTAATTTTGCCACCTACATTTTGTTGTGTCTTTTCTTTTGTGCAACGTAAAAAAAAGTACTCTACTTAAAAGATAGAAGTTTCTCAAATTATTAATTGAAAAGTCATGATGTAGCAACAAAGTTTTACATTTCAGATTTTTAACAACAAACACAAAACTTAAACTCTTATGAAGTTATTAAACTTCTGCCACAAATGCGCTAATAAATGATAATGTGGTTTCTATATTATTTAAGTTTATTCTCTTACTAGAATAGGTTTGTCCAAGCTTAGCATTGACTGTCCAAGAGAATTAACTAGTAACTTTATTTCCGCTACACTGACCTTATATTAGCTAAACATTAAAATAAGGATTTAACTCTTAAAAGAGGTGTTTTTACAAGAAGAGTCAAACCAAATATGGATTAAATTTTCGGTACTCCTTTAAATTGTTACTCCCCTATGTTTCTTTTTACTGGTCTTATATTACTTTGCTTTGTAAGTTTCATCGCACACCTATTACCCCAATTTTTTACTGGTCTTATATTACTTTGCTTTGTAAGTTTCATCGCACACCTATTACCCTAATTTTGAACCACTTCCCGTCATTCAATCTTCCCCAAATTTTGCACATAGAAATAACTAAGGTGAAGAATACAGAAACCAAAATATAATAAAAAAACAAAATGGCGTCATATTTATTTGCTTTTTAAGTTTCATCGCACACCTATTACCCCAATTTTGAACCACTTCCTGTCATTTAATCTTCCCCAAATTTTGCACATAGAAACAACTAAGGTGAAGAATACAGGAAAAAAAAAAAAAATTGTACACATAAGACCAGTTTTTAAAAATGGAATTTTTATATTACTTATTACAATACAACTGACTTTGACTAAATAACAATTAAACGAGATGTTTTTTCCAATGTACTTTGGGACAAAGGAATATCCCACTTCTGATTTTATAAAGGGAGTAACAGTCTATAGAAGATTATTCCGATAACCTTCTTTAGATTGATACTCAGACTTATTTTTTATTAGATAGTAACAATCTAAATAAGTGCCTAATTTCCTTTAGGATTGATGCCAAAAAAGATGAATAAAAGATAATAAATATTAACGAATAATATTATTACTAACAAGTAATACTGCTACATTATTTTAAATAATGTTCCATGATTTCTTGAATTCATATAATTGAATTAATATAATTTACATATTTTAAATAAGGTTTGACTCTTCAACTTCGAGTAAAACAAAAATGTTAATGGATAAAAAATAAAATGGTCTGACAAATACGAACAACTTTTTCATAATACATAGTACTACTGAATTTAAATCCTGTAGTATCTAATTCATTACACAATACATTTATATCTCATTTTAGAATTTCAGCAAACTTAGATTTTTTTTTTTACTTTTTCTTACCTTAAAGAAAAAGTATTGATTTCACTAAAAAAAAAAAAAAAGAAGAGATTTGAACGGAATTGTCTGTTTTGCTTTTTTAGTTTCTGATATAAAGAGACAGTATAATGGTGGCGTGAAAATTCAATTTTGAGATTTTGATTCATTTACATTTTTTGAGGTTCCTTGAGTCCAAAAAGTGGTTTTTAAAAAAAGTCTGTCTGACGTCTGTGTAGGCGCCTGGAGCCTAAACTACTGGGCTGACATGTAGGCCGAAATTTGGCATACATGTTCAGAATGAACTTTAGGTCCCAATTGGGGAGTTCCTCCTCCAAAAAACTCTCGAAAACGGTTCCGACGATTTTGATTAAAAGATTCAAGTAGAATGTATGTTCTATGTAGAATGTTCTATGTAGAATGTAGTCCATTTAAATACGAATATAATGATATAAGCCGTTTTCCTTCACGAAAAAAAGTTTTCCCAGAAAAAATCTAAAGTAAAGAAGGTGTTAATTTTTAACAACGTCATTGGAAAAATCTAGTTCCTCAAAAATAGCTTAAAAAGCGAACGGAGACCGTCCGGGTTGGATTCCCCGCCCAGGAAAAGGCATTTTTATGATACATTTTGATGAAATGTTCAGTAATATCTGTGTTTCTGTCAGTCTGTCTGTGTCTCACATAACTCCAACAGTTTTCAAGCTAGAGGGTGAAAACTTAAAAAATCAGTCCTTAAGTGAATTTGTGCTGCCCGGAAAATCGTAAATTTGTAACGTCATTATCCTATTTTTCAGTCAGCAAATACTTAAAAAACAGATTGCGCTGAAGTTTGCACCAATGATACCAATCTATATA
>KZ652148.1:79505-96644 GCA_001010745.2 Gerris buenoi
AGGTACATATATATATATAAGGTAAGCAAGTTTCCTATATTATATCTTAATATCTTAATATCTGCCGCCATTTTGAAAACAACGTCATTTAATTTTCATAAGGGAAAGGGATTTTCACAAAAGATTTTGTGAAAATGATCCTAAGTACAAAATTAGTTAGTCGACCAAAAATCAAGTTTATTTCAGTTTGCCACTTGCTGGATGACACTTTGAAGCTTAAAGAAGTATTAGAATAACTACCTATATAGACAGGGATCGAATCTCATCTCCCTGCGTTTTCAGCGCATCGCTCAAACCAAGGAGTAGAATTCATACGTCGAAGATCACTATTTAGAGCGACTTTAGAAATGGCAGAGGGTATATTTTCGTCCGTAATTGGACGTAAATGTCTTTTCCCATTCTCATTTAATGTACCTCTGAAGATACTTCTAGCAATGGAGGCGAAACAGCTTGACCAACTTTCTGTTAGACGAATGTGGGCAATGGTCATCAATCGTGGAAGCCTACCACCAATATTATACTTCGTAATTTAAAATATTAGTCCTATATTCTTTTCAATCAACAGGGTTAAAATACATTCTTAAATCAGTCATTCAATAAAACAAAACAAATTAAACTGACGACATGATAAGACGTTTCATAGATGGAGGTCTTCTAGTTATTGTTTTCCAAACGTTCGAAGAACCTTTAAGTTTAAGGTTAAGGCTGATTTGTTTAAGGTTCACCTTCATCTTCTAGTTTAAGGTTTAACGTTCGCTATTGTTTTTACAATAGATAAACAATTCCTTCTAAACTTGTTCCACGCCTCGCGCTCAGTCTTCATTGTGTTCTAAATAGAGAAGAATTGTCTCTTTCAAATAAAGTTTCGTTGTTAAGAGTCGTACAAGACATTCACACTTGTGTGTAAAGTTTCATTTTTTAAGTGCTCTTTGTTCTAAGAGAAACAACCTTCATGTTTAGAAGGACTTGGAGAAAAAAAGGTGCAGTTAAGTATATTATATTCTATTCAGCAAGGTGACAATGAAATGTTAAAGAGAGATTTTAAAAGTATTATTTTTTTTCTTGAATATTTATTCTTAGACACGAAGAAGCGTCTTAATTCAACTTAAAAAGACAAATAATAATAACTTGCAATACAATTATTACAGATTTAAAATTAACAAAAAAAATAATAATCTAAGCACTGCCTGAAGTTATCAAAGTATGAAACACCGAATCTAAATTTAAACTCTTAATCTTCATTAGTTTTAAATAGACCTAATATAAGACCAAAATAAGAGCAACGACGTTGACATCCAATAAGAAAAGCTGAAATCCTCCAGGTATACTACATTGTAGCTGATTCATCTTCTGATTCATCGTCTCTATCTAGATTAAACACAGCACTGTAAAGGAGTACTTTAAAGGATTAAAAAAGGTTTTTTATGAATAAGTTGGAACAATACGTTGTAACCTACACAACGTAAAAAAGTGTTACTTAATGAGAGGTAGATGAGAGACTGGAAATCAAATAACACACGGGCCAAGATAAATAAGATTGAAGAGCGACCAGTAATCAGTAATTTCTTCACGAAATTTTAATCGGAGAGCTTAATAGTCTAGAGTAATTTTGATCAAGCACTCCGCCAATCACCTGCTCGACACCCCAAATCTTTATTCGAAACCAAGGTATCTATCTACACAATACTGATTCACTACAGTCCAGGAGGAGCAGTTCATTAGTCTAAAATTCCGCTACAAATGAGTGTTAATGAAAAGATTGATGGGATGATTGATGCACCCCAAGGACCAAGGTGGCTTGAAGCTCGTGTCAGCTTGACGAGATGTTTTGATCAAGCGGCTTGATAGTGTGGGGCTGCTTTAGTAACGTCTCCACATTTTTAAAAAATTGAAGACATGTATTAAAAACAAACATAATTTTATTTTGTACGACAACTATCAACTTAACAATTAAGATAATTATGGGTGTATGGTGTAAAACCAATTCCAAGTAAAGAAAATAAAAAAAAAAAAAAAAAAAAAAAAAAAAAAAAAAAAAAAAAAAAAAATCAACTATTTATCAACATATAATCGCCCTCCCGATCCAAGCACTTTCAAGTTCCAACTCTTTAATATCAGCGTCGAAAAAATCTTCCACCACGTCACTAAGCCAGCTTTGCACATTTTTCTTGACTTCTTCACCATTGTCAAAGTGTTGGCCTCCCAAGTGCTCTTTAAAGGAGGTGAAAAGATGGTAATTACTAGGTGCCAAGTCTGGACTTAAAGGTGGATGAATCACTATATCCCAAATAAGGATGTCATATAAAGGGGATGGAATCTAAAAAGGGGTTTAAAGGTGCGTTTACACCTGACACTTCTCTCCGGCGATAAATGTCAAGTGTCAGACAGAAATTGCTTTGAGTTTTTACGTCTGAGAGAAATTGCTTGAGATTTATGTCGGAGATATATGTCTGACACTTCTCTCAATACTTAAATTTGCAATAAATGTACGACCCGTTTACATCTGACAGTTATTGCATGATATTTATGTCCGACAGAAATCGTCAATATTCATTCATCCAAATGTAAATGAAAAAAGTAGACGGGAAGTCAACTTCCGCGATGTCTCTTAGAAGTTTGAATTTTTCAAATAATTGGTGTTTGTATCTGTTGTTATAGAAGTGTCGACACTTATAGCTGAGAGTAGAAACATAACTCTCAGACATAAATTTTTGGGTGTTTACACTGCTGAGATTTCTGTCTGACATAAATGTCGTGCGATAAATGTCAGGTGTAAACGCACCTCAAAGGTGCGAAAAATTCAAACTTCTGAGAGATATCGCGGGAGTTGACTTCCCGCCTACTTTTTTCATTCACATTTGTATGAATGTATATTGACGATTTCTGTCTGACATAAATATCATGCAATAAATTTATTGCAAATTTAAGTAGTGAGAGAAGTGTCAGACATATATCTCCGACATAAATCTCAAGAAATTTCTCTCAGATGTAAACACACAAAGCAATTTCTGTCTGACACTTGACATTTATCGCCGGAGAGAAGTGTCAGGTGTAAACGCACCTTAAGGCAAAAGAGTGACCCCATGGAGGTAAGAAAAATTGGAGAGAAAAAGCATAGTGCGCATGCTCCACACCTTTACACTGGGAGACATTACCTTCTTTATCAGGTTATAAACTGAAACTATAAACCAATTCTTGGTAACTTATAACTATAACCAAGAGGAAGGAAATTTGTCCCATTGGTACATTGGTCCTATTTTACATATTTTCATGGGGTCACTTTTTTCCACAACCCTCCATCCTCTTTATTTAACATCCTTGGTCCCAACTAAACTTCATCAGAATAGAAGGTTCTTTGTGGAGTTAGCCACTTGAGAACGGGCGTTGTCATGCAGAAGCGACACACCTTTTGCCAACATGCCCCGCCTAGGCATGTCTCGCAATAGGCATCGGCATAAACTGTGGTTCCACAGGCCATGAAATAACCAAAAGAACTCCCCTTCAGTCCTAAATGATCTAAAGAAATTGTATGCTAATGGTGCCATTGAACATAAAACAATAAAAAAATAAATAAGATAAAATATAAAACTTAAATAACTCTTAAGAAGCTGATATATAATATATATGTATATGATTTATAATATAACTTGTCTTCGATCAATATCCAATGCTTAACGCCGATCGAAACATTGTAGCTACGAGTAAGCACTTAAACTCTACATAATTAAAATTGAGATAGTAAGAGAATTTGATTGATTTTAGCTATTGTTTACTGCATACATATATTAAATGTATATATGTGTATGTATACATGTATGTATATAGTATGTATATATAGTATGTATATATGTATATGAAGCGAAGCTCTTATACTACACTTTGCATTTTTTCGGATGCATACTCCTTCTGAACGGCTTAACCGATCCGCACAAGATTCGGCACGGTCATAGTGACCAACCACAGGAAGGTATAAATCTGAAATGGTCCAAATCGGTACACAGGGGTACGAGGTACATGGTACAAAAGTTTTCTCCTGAACGGCTGAACCAATCCGCACAAAATTCCGCACGGTCACAGTCACCAACCACTGGAAGATATAAATCTGAAATGGTCCAAATCGGTACACAGGGGTACAAGGTACAGGGTACAAAAGTTTTCTCCTGAACGGCAGAACCGATCCGCACAAAATTCGGCACGGTCATAGTGAGCAACCACAAGAAGGTACAAATCTGAAATTGTCCATATCGGTACACAGGGGTACGAGGTACATGGTACAAAAGTTTTCTCCTGAACTGCAGAACCGATCCGTTAAAATGCTCTTCAAGTTGCTTGACATTGGAAAGCTCTTTAAGAGTACAGTTATTGTTGTTATGTTAACTTTTGTCATATTTTCATTTATGAGGAGTCATTGGTAAAATAGAAAAAAAAATGAAAAATAAAAATTAATAAATATGATTAAAATGCACGCTCAGCTCAATATTGCAAGCATTGCACACCTAGTATCTTTATACTAGCTAACAGTGATTTTCTTAACAGTAAAGTGAGAAAAATTCGAGAACAAGAAGATTCGCTTTCTCAAAGAATCGATAACTCGATCTAAAAGTCTCCCTTCATCATGAGCTTATCGAGTATTGACTGCATTTCCTACATAACAAGACGATTAATCGATCTAGTTGGGATTTAATTGTGGAAACGTTAATTAACTTTGACTCGACTTCTACTTAAGGGTATTTAATTGAGTAACCCGAAGAAATCTTGGAAGCTGAGGATTCCTTTACCAGATTTAATTTGATGTTTATCCTTTTTCTTTTCAGTCTCCTTGATTTAATGTAAGTGTTTTTGTTTCTTATTTTTAGTTGTTTTCTCTTTAATATCTTCATCCGTGTTGCTTCTTGCTCCTTTATTCCTTTTCAACAACTAGTTTAATTTTTCAACACTTGGTTTAAATTAGTTTTAAAAGAGCAACCTGCGTTTGATTTATGTTAGTTTTCTTCTCTCTACTTTCTAGTCCTTTTAACGCCTCTTCTTGAAAAAATGTAGTTCCTTCTTTGAACATCTTAAAACGTGAGAACGAATTAAACTTTTGTTAATTTGTATATATATCAAGGATTTCTTTTGATTTTTTAACTTTAATTTTGTGTACAATATTTGGAATACTATGGCATTTTAAAAACTTTAGAAAAACATATATATTTACATTCTAAGAACTGAATACAAACATTTTATTTAACGTTTTACACTATTATATTATTTACCTTGGTGCTACAAATTATAGGACCTAAAATGTATAAGTGTTCAAACAAAATTGTCCGTATAATGTAATCATTATCACTGATAGCAATTGTTTCTTAAGCGAAGTCACACAGAAATCAAATTCTTCCAAACCTATAGATACAGAACATTAAAAACTATACTAGAATTTAATTGATCAACCGCATAATACAATCTAGTATAGTATCTAGTACTAACAACAATACTATTGACCTTAAATAGCTCCTTAAATAGCTATGTACATGCAGGAATCGTATATACACACATCCTCTGATAATGTATGTTATATGATAATAATATAAAATAACACACACACACACACACAACCCATATACATACATCGTCCATAAAATTGCATAAACACACATTCCTGTTAAAATTCATGAATAAAAACCATGAAACTTAAATTTTTTATTTACATAACTATTGAACTATTTTTTATATTTATATTCATATTGTTATCTTTAATCCCCCCGAAGCCAAAAAATATCCCGGAATATCTTTATTTTATGGTAAGCATTTAGTATTTTATTGTTGGTAGTGAAATTAGTTTTTATACACATATTATTTTCCAACAGGGATCTATTTAAGCATGCCTTTTTATTTACCACGTAAGGAAAAGAAAGAAAATAATAAATTTAAAAAATATAAATCCCTAAATAAAAATGAAGAGGAATAAAAAGAGATACATCATGAGGTGGTTTTTACAAAAAACAGTTTTATACAGAATAAAAAACTCTAAACCGTTTCACTTTAACTTTATTTATGCTTCATGCATTAAAAATACAAGTGATTTTTGTTTTCTATTTTTCTTTTCTCTTCTCCTTTTTCGTGAGTTGCTTTATGAAATATTAATTTTTAACACCTTCTATCCCATACTCTTGTTATTTCTAGCAACAGAGTCGTATTTACCACAGGAAATTATGTTAAAAGGTCTATTTATCTGGTTTTTATCTCTCCTTTATTTTATATGGTTGGAAAATAATTGTTGTTTCAAATTATAAGCCTTAGGAGGATTATTTCTCTACATATTTTATTATTTTATTTATTGAAATATCTATTTTTACCAACAGCTCAGTCAAATTAGATTTTTCGAGCGGAAAACTCCCGGAGTTTTGAAACTTGGTACAGTTGTTGATTGATGACTTTTGTACAACATATTAAAATATTAAAAGTCCCTAGGGATAGTGCGGGCAAATATTTGTGAGCAGGGGGCTGGGGGAAATGTTTTAAGGCTAACTTTCACACATTTTCGCAAATACATGCAAAACTATCGGTCTTAACGAAAAATACTTTTTTACAAAATTTAAGTAGATAACATTTCCAACAAAAAAGTCCAGTCATGCAACATGACTTAATAAGCGAATTTTCAAAGAAATCTGCGTATTATTGGCTTATAATAATGTAGGAAATTTGGATGGGTGAAAAAAAAAAAAATTGGTACTCACAGGTACAAAAGTCAAATAGTATTTTCACTTCAAGATGCACATCGTTGAAAAGCTCTTTAAAAGTACAGTAATTGTTGTTATGTACAATTTTATCATAATTTCATATCAAAGGGGGGTAAAATGGAAAAAACGTGTTTTTATGCCATTTTTGACCCTAAATGGTCAAAATTTGACCCCTAAATGAACTCCAAAAATTCTGGCCAACGAACTCATCCTTTCTTTTGATATCATTGACATTTTAAAATTTGTTTGAAAATTTTAAGTGCATCCTAACGGGAGATATCGTCTGGAGTGACACATATATACATACATACATAAAAAAAGTGATAAATTTTAGGAATCGATTCAGAATGGTCTAAAACGGATTTCCATGAAAAAAATTTTTAAGCCATTGCAATAGCTTAATTTTCTTCGAAAATTCGCTAAAAGGATCAATTCATTTTTTGTAGAATTAATGTTTCAGAAGATGCGAGGCTTAAGGGGCAAATAGGGCAAGATAAAAAATATCTGTAATTATTTTTATAAAACCAATCTTTCGGAAACGAGTAAATTCATCAAAATCGAATTTTCGCACAATCAAAATACTTTCTCTTTCTATACTAAATGCATGGTAGTAGGTAAAGCGGTGGCTCACTCTTTGGTCACGACCAATGATAAGAGCGGTGATAGAGCTTTAGTCCATTTTCTCCTCTAGGGTCGAGGTTACTATCAAAGATGGTCGTGGACTGTTGCGGTCACATTGTGGGATAATTTTAATAAATTTTGGAAAACCTCTGTAATGAGGTTGCGGATAAACTACAAACAACATGTAAGTAAACGTTCTATTATCACTACGAATGCGAATCTTTTTGTATTGATAGGGTGGGCACAGTATTCGCGTTCTCTATACTCAAGTAAATAAATTGTATCACTTGAACAAAATATGACTTCTTCCTCATCAGAATCAATAATTTTAAAAGTTATCGGCTTGCGTTACGGACGGTTCGCTTTGTGAACACCCCCGAGGTAGAGCGCTACTCGATGCTTTTATCCCAGCTCTCATCGCTACTCTACTCTCTAGTCACCCCTCCAACATACTCATGCCCTTGCCCTTAGCGAGCAACAAAGGGATAAGATGAACCTACTAACAAAAATGCATGGCCATTCCCAGGCCCAGATAGAGGGGAGCTAAGAAGGTAACAATAGCGATTTTATGAACCAGCCAGGTTCATGAGCATGAACTATGATAAATTCTTATGGGCTACATCTAGATTACGTGTAACTAAAAACCAGCCCATACTAGAGTCAATGGTAAAACAGTTTGATAATATACTTTTCGCTCAAAATAATATCTTTCCCAATCACAACTTGGTTTGGATTCAAGATAGGAACATGTATTATTAACAAGTGGACTTAACTACTATGGTCTAGAATAGATCCTAGACATATAAATTAGAAAACGATTAGGATCTTCAAAACTAATATGCTTTTTTAATCAATCCTGCATGTTTTAACTATGTCTAATGTAAAGTCATATAAACATATTTGAGGGCAGTATCATTGTCATAATAGTCCCAGCAGAACAATAAGAGTATTAAGCAACAGTTCAATATTGCCATAATGACCTTCGCTTATAGACTGTTTACAAAACAATGATCTAGGACTACATCTAACGAGCTGGATTTATTACTATTGGAGTGGTCAGGGAGACAGTATGAGGGCTTAGGAGGACAAGACGTTTTAACACCCAATAATTAACTGACATTGACACAGTTTAACGCACACGTGGAGCATAAACTATCTCCACGTGTGTAGGCACGACCAATAAACAATTACAAAACTAAATTATTTTTACATTCTCTATTAACTTCGTACTTGTCTGAAAATCTTGTAGCCAAACACTTCCCAACTATCTAGAAAGCTGAAACTTGCACAAACTAATGTATTCCCGATGAAAATTCAATAAACTGTCGTTAGATAATTAACAAATTTGTCTCCAAATCTTGTAACCTAAATTTGCTTTACTTCGCGACAACCTAGAAAGCTGACACTTAACCCTTTCAGTACGGAGTTATAGTTGGTGAGGTTGCTTGGGTGAACGGACGTGTTTCTAGCATGATGCCTACCCCAGACGGGGTTATTTTCACTCCTTTTTCTTCTTCCCCAACCTTCAACCCTTCACCAATATTTATATTATTTCTCCTCTCGTAATCAATTGACACCAAAACTAATAACTGTTTTGAAATCTACATACTTGTACCTTTCTTTTGTGTATTTTTTTCATAAAAAAATGAAGATATATTTAATTTATTGAGTGACATATATAATTTTTTGTATTTACTTAAGAAAAAAAAGAAAAGAAACCTATTTTATATTGCATACATTTAATTTAGAAAAGTGCTTTATTAATTTTCTTTATAATTATTATATTTTTTGCAGTAACAAAAGACATATATAACATACGCAACAAAAAAATCCTTACTTCAATTTTGCCGACGGCTTCAATCTTTTTATTATTTCATATTCTTTTTTTCGTAATTATATATATTTATTTATTCTTATTCCATTTATTATATTATAAAGTAGGCAATACATTTTATTCTGTAAGTAGCGCATTTTATGTGTTCAAAAAAAAATCCTAACATTAATTTTGCCGACGGCTTCAATGTTTTTATACTTTTATACTAATTTTTTAACGTAATTATATATATATCTTTTATATATTTTTATTTATTCGTATGCCATGTATTTTATCATAAATTACGTAATAGTATCTTCTACATTTTATTCTGTAACGATACATACATAACATACGCAACGAAAAACTTTTTACATCAATTTTGCCGACGGCTTCAATCTTATTATACTATCATTTCTTTTTTTCTTTCGTTATATAAATATTGATATATATATTTATTAATACATATTTCATATAATGTTTTATAAGTTGAAAAAAAGAAGAAAAGGAGAAAAAAACGGAAAATAAAATAGTCCATAAGCTAATTATTCCGATAAAACAGTTCGTGTCCCAAGTCGGTATAAAAAAAGGCGGTATACGAATTATAAAAGAGGTGTAAACAGTATAAAAGCTAGAAGAAAACAAAAATAACATAATAAATCATGTTTGTAAAAATAATGTCTTCAAAAGGTTGGTTATTTTACAATAAAGTTCTAGGAACGAAAAGGGGAGAAGGGAGGAGATAGTCAAGAGATGCTATAGCTATACATATATAGCTATAAACATGGCTATGTATGTCTATCAATACAAAAATAGAGACTCGTCTGACATCTATTAGATAAAAAGGGAATTACTTTTAGTAAACTGTAGAACCATAAAATAGCACTAGAATGCAATATTTACGCTGAAATAAATAAGATACAGCTGTTCAAAAAAAATGAATAATTTTTTCAACTTTTTATATATGTCATTCAATATATCAGAGAATATTTGCCTGAAACCTACCGGATTTTTTTAAAAACCTTCTTAATACATTATTCTAACAAAAGATAGCGCTGTAAGTATAATTTTGTCAATAGAAACTCGTAGAGAGACCTAGAAATAAAAATAAATGCAACCCACATATATGGGGGCATAGGCCTGGAGAGGCCACTCTGGTCACCCACATATATGAGGGCATAGGCCTGGAGAGGCCACCCTGGTCACCCACATATATGTGGGCGTAGTCTCGAAAGGGTTCTGATTATGTATTATATACCAAAAACAATGTAATAATCAGTTATTAGTTAATTAATTAACTAATAATAATTAATTAATTAATTTGTCTCCAAATCTTTTACCCCAAATTTGATTCACTTCACGATTACCTAGAATGCTGAAACTTGCGTAGATTATGGAAATCCAATAATCAGCCATTAATTAAATTGAAATTAATGAATTAAGAAAATCTATAAAGATTGTCACCAAAAATTCTTTTGAATTTAATTTTTTATACAGGTCTTCATTAAAAATTTCAAGTTACTATAACATGAAAAAATGTAAAATTATAAAAAAATCAATAGAACTATTACAAGAGGTTGACAAAGTGGTGAGTAAGCGTATTTCGTACCTAATAGGCCTAAATAAATTTAAGTTAATTACCAACCACAAACTACTCATTCCAATTGACAATCGTTTGAAGCATCAAAGTCACATTTCCAGGAAAATTAAAGATAAGAAGAGCAATCTAGCGATCCATCTACCCTGAAGTAGATAGGTTATTTATTTTAACTTCTACTATAGTTGCTTGTGTCCAGGAATGTTTGTGGATAGAGGATAAATTAGCAGCGTGATTAAGAACAAGGTTCAATTTTAAAATATATCACTATAATTTCTCGTCAGGATGATTACAATTCACAATACATAATAACAGTCTTCTACAATGCTCTTTAACTTTACTTGACTTTACTGACTCAATAGACTCTCGCACCCTCTTTAAGACTCATCCAGACTGCCGAACCGAACAGAGGAAACGAGCCGAGCATAGGTCTTTGCGCATCCCCAGTCTGAGATGCGCAGGCGCACTTTAAACTGGGCATGCGCAGAGACCAATGCTCGGCTCGTTTCCTCTGTTCGGTTCGGCAGCCTGGACGAGCCTTTAACGACACGGCGCTTTTTCCAAGCGACGCTAACAGGTTGGCCCAACTTATTCCCACTTACATAAAATATCCATTCTTACTACAACCCCAAACATATAACTTGGTAGATATCCAGGCTGGTGGTATCAGAAATATTACCAATCAATTTCTAGGGGTATGTGGAATTGGCTACTTGTCACACTAGTCGGACACAAGGTTTGACCCCTTTTAATGGTAACAATACCCTAGTTATGTTCACTTAAACCACTACCCGTGCCATCCCCTGTCTCTACTACATTTGGCCTGGCAACCCTCAGTATCAATTTATCCACTCACACAAGGAGAATGAATATCTGCACAATCATCTATTATCCTTACAATTGTTACACTCCATTTATTAAAGCTCTACTACAAAGGTAGGCAAAGGAACCTTTTGCACTCCCACGCTTGACTGTTTGTAATTGACTGGACCTTATCTCTGGAAGTACTTAACATAAAAATTAAAATTCGTTGCTCTTATGTAAAGAAAATTAATGGGAAGCTCCAAAATCATTCCACTGAACAAGGTATTGAAAAAAAATCTTAATTGTATTTGATTATCTTAGGAACGGATAGGCTAGACACTTCAGAGTAGATTCATTGAGTGTGTATTATAAAAATGCAAATAGATTTTTCGCGTCATTATAATAAATAACCGCCATCTTGATTTGGCAAAAAATGTAATTTTAACTCTTCCATTTTCTACAAATATTTTAGAAGGCAATGTACAAAAAACAAGGAGTAAATTTTATCATTTTATTAAATTACAGCAGTATAAACCTATTGAATAATAAATCAATAATAATTATGAATAATAGACTAATAATTCTATTATGAATAATAGAATAATAATTTTTACTTATAATGCATGTTTCAAAAGTGTCTTGCATAATTTAAAAGAAGTAGATTTGTATTTTGAATTGTTGTTGGTTTTTTAGAAACAGTAGTATAAAGGGAATAAATGGAATGACGAAAAATGTCAAATTATTTTTATATGACACGGGTCAACAAATAAGACAATAGTGCTTATGATTAATGAAGTTAAAATGAATGTAAAGTTCTTAAAACATCATGTCTTTTAGTTTCAGTAAAGAGAAAATTTACTTCTACATAGTATTAATTTGTTTAGAGGTTGGTCGGCTTTGAAGATAAGTTAATGGTTTAGATTAGTTGTAGACTGTGTTTTCCTATGGCAAGGCTGGCAGACACACTGACAGGTAAGAGGACGGAGGGTAGTCGAGTCTGAGAGACTGTCTGTTGACCGAGAGGGCTAGAGACGGGGGCAGCCGCGGCCTGACGGAGCCACGTGCCTACCCCCGCTATCTCTAACTAGATTACAGGCGAGCTGCTAGACCCGCCTCTGCCGGCATTCCCCGCCTCCAGCCTCCTCTCCCTAGAGACCCTAGGGCTCCCATTAGTCAATTTCACACCTCTGCGAACCCCTCTCAACGTCTGACACAATCACTGGCAACCTTTATTAGAGTTCACACCGAGGTTGTTCTCTAATAAACACTGAACCAGACAATAAACTGCCAGACATTTCGTACGGTTCATAAAACAACTACAAACAAACTCCTAATAGACATCCCTCTTGTATACGGCGCAGATTTCTCTACTAGACCTATGTTAAAACCACAATGGGATTTTACTGTGTATCGCACAGCCTGAGATAAACAAAGTTTTTGAAATCGGATTTAGGTCACGATGATAAAATATGTAAATAGATAAGGAATTTATGCCCTGGTGAGTTTAAATTCGATCTAGGAAAACCGTCAACTCATTTCTGGGAGTTTTTTTAACGGGATAAACAAATAAATGAGAAACTAGGACTTCATAAATCGCTTGATTTTCTACATTAGTTTAGACTCCCTTACGATAGAGAGCGTTATAATAGAGAGATACCAGGTAGATATATCAACTTTTAGGATCTGCAAATTGGCTGCGAAAACTGTAACAATTACAAGGAACTTTCTAGAAGAACCTGAGGGAATTTATTTTCTAACTTTGATTTCCTACATCCTCGCCCTAATGATTGAAAACTTGGGCACAGGATAAATCTCATGGGCATCGCACATCGTCTCGTCTGCTTTGCCGAGGTTAAGGTCACAATTATCTTCTAATTAACATGGTTTCCCAACATTTAAACATCAATAAATCATTCTTTTTTTTACTGCTGAAACAATTTGAAGTTAATGAGGGTTACAATTATTTTTTTCCGACAGACAGGAAGTGTTTCTACTTGGAATCCACGACGCAGCGGCGACAGTTATTTAAAAAACTTAGATATCAACTTGATTTCGACCTAGTTCAAGAGCGTACCCGCATTGTCGACGAGTAAGTCGTAATTCCTTATTCCTAAACATCTGGAGTTATCTATTCTAACGCAAATTAAGCACATGCTTTTTTCTACTATATCAAAGTTATCCCAATGGAATCTAAAAAAAATAACAAGTGCAATGCATTTATCAATGTTGATTTTAAAATTTCAAGGTTTAAGATCGAGTTAAAAGCATAATGAAGGTGAGATCAACCAAAAATACACAATGAGTAAGATAATATGATACGGGATTCAAATTGATTTCTGGGTAACTGACTTCATTAAAAAGATAAAGGAAAAAAAACGTGTTATACATTTGAACAATTAATAGGTCATAAAATCGAAAAATCAAGACAAAGAACTCTCTGGTTATAAACTGATATAAGTAATCAGAAGTAAATATTACTAGGAAAAATATAATTTATGAAAACCATTATCACAATAGCATAATAGAAAAATAAAACCCTCTCCACAAAAATTAATTTTTAATTTTCTAAACTAGCTTCCTCCTCTTCATTAACCCTCTCAGCCATCATCAGTGACTCTAAATGGTAAAGGAAAATCTTTACATCATGTCACATGAGAGACAACTAGCAACTGATATAACAGGAAGTCGTTTTCTCTTTATCTTTCATGAGACTTGATTGAGAGTCAGGGTTTTTCCTCTACCTTTTAGCGTCACTGATAAAGGCCGAGAGGCCAAAAGCTGTTTTGGCCTGAAATGTAAAATTTATTTTGTGGAGAGGCTTTTCATTTTTTAGGTCATCCAAATCCAAAAACCCTTATGGTGGTAGTTCATCCGTCCATTTAGAGTATATCTCCTGACTTACTGTATCTAGAGATTTGAAAAATTGGAAAAAAATTGCAACTTAAACACTCAAAATTTCTTCGATCAGCGAGCACTTTTTAATTCCTAAATGCCGCCCATTTTACTCCCGAAATTACACAAATTAAACGCAAAAGTACCCCCCCCCCCTCCACTACCCCATTAGAATGGCAGGTCCAAAAAATATATAAATAGGTATACATCTCTGCGTGGTCCAATGATATTTCCGGGAGTTAATATAAAAAAGTCAATTTAGAAAATTTAGGTGGCCATAAAAATGGTGACCCAAAATTTTTATTTTTAGTAATTTTTAGACGGGGCATCATTTAAAGAATTTGAATTACAAATATATACCTATCGTGTTAAAATGGGGGCCATTGCCAAATATACTAAAAGAACAAAATAAGTGCATATACCTACAAAATAATCAATTAAAGATGTGCACTTGGATGGAAGATACGAGTATAAGAGAATGGCGATGGAGTTCTTATACACTTTTATTTAAGTTCACTTAATTGTAAGGTACATTTTTTAAGGTTTTTTTTTGCAGGTAATTACACAAATGCAAGCGAAATCCAAGATTATTCACCTCTTTATATATAATAAAACATTATTATTATTACTTTGAGATTTATTCAAGAGAATTCAAAAGGAGGGGATTAGAAAGATGATGATGGTTTACGTAAGTGTTCTGCTAAGTTATTAATGCTCAACGCTGAATTGTAAGACTAATTTGATCGAAAATAGAACCCTAATAAGTTTGAACCATTTGACTAAAGGACCAATAAACATATAATATATATTACATCAATTTATATATACATCAAGGTTAGTTACAGTGAACTTCAATTGAATGTATGATATAGTTGTTCAAGTATCATGTGAAGGAATGAAGCCGGAAGCTTACATCACTAGGTAGTAAGACGTCAGTGCAGGGTTATTACCAAAGAGTTCAAGAGCCTGCTATTGGCCCTGTCAATTTCGTTACACATGTCAAGGATCAACTATCAGGTTGGACAAGTAGGGAATTATGCAAAGTTTTAATACACTTCCCCACATCTTCAGATAGTCCGAAGCCCCACCCTGACTCCATCCTCAGAGAGAAAGTCCTACCTATGCTAGCTAGCCAGACAAAACAGGCCAGGCGACAAGCTTCTTAGTATCATAGTCGAACAAAGAGCGACCGGGTCAAGGAATCTACCTATCTCTCGGAGAACGATGAAGCTCTGAAATCCTGAGGACTAGTTTTAACGTAGTTTACCGGTTATGCAACTATAAACAGCCTTCTTGTCAAAATTTAAGTAACAACTTCCTTCCGATGAAAATACCACATGGCAAGCCGTGAGTAAATATTCTTTATTATTAAAATAATTGACATTATTTTACTAATTAATGCAAATTTTGTTTAATAATATTTAATTATTAATATATAAAATATGTTATTCATTTCAAATAGAATAATCATGTAACAAATCACCGTGTAATTTAAAATTATAAAAAATAATTTCCACCAAAATATAATTCCAGAGTTAATGTTCACTCTAAAGCCTAGTTTGCACGGGTCGAGTAATTTAGTATTAGTAGTTACGGTCGAGTAATTTAATCAGTGTCGAGTATATAAATTTAAAAAAAAAAAAAAAAAAAAAGTGTTCAAACGAGTCGAGTACTAAATAACCAAATTTCTCGGCCCGTGCAAACTAGGTTTAATATACATCAAATTAATTTACTTCAAAGAACTAGACTGAAGATACTGAAAAATTTGGAAGATGTTAAAGTTAAAACCAAACAAAATATAAATGCTCTGGTTGTATGGCAAAAAAACGCAGTTATTTAAGAAGCTAATTTGCTAAAAACTACATACCAAAAAAAAATCACAGGGAAGTACTTTAATGCTAGTAATTTATGGGCCATCAAGATTAATATTAATGATAGTAACCTTAATAAATTATTATTTGATACCCAGCATTTTTTAAAATAATAATATTAATGTTTGACGTACTGCATAAGTGCAATGTGCACACACAAACTTGTAATTTATAGAAATTTATATTATTTTATTTTTTCCCCCATGCATCATAAGATATTAGCATCAATTATTTAAAAATTATAGAATTAGCCGTTATTGAGTAGGTTAGGGTTTTTTTGGAACATGTTGGCGCTAAGAACGTAAAATTGTCTGTAAAAAGTACTCAAAAAAGTATAAATAACACCAATTACAAATAAAAATGTATTTATTTATTCATTATAATCTGCTCTTCAGTAGCTTTCATTTGAGACACAATTCGAAAATAAAAAATGATGATCTTACGACATTTGTGCGATTTGCGTATGCACATATTATTTTTTAAACTTTTATATACCTTGTAGCACTTCTTTGGACTGTTCCTCCATTATAAAAGAACGGAAGGGAGTAACAATCTAAAGAAGGTGTACATAATGATCTTCTATAGATTGTTATTCCCCATATAAAAACAGAAGTAAGGTATTCCTTTGTTCCAAAGTACGTTAAGCTAAAAATTTTAAGACCAGCCGAAAACCCCCTTTGTCTTATTAATAGTTTATCTTGCCCTACTAGTTACTTAGACAAAGGCATGTATAAATAATTATATCTATTTATATTCTAAATAAAGACCATCTAAAGAAGTATCTACCTATTTTCTCAATGTTTGGTTCAAAAATCTGCC
>KZ652148.1:132242-163167 GCA_001010745.2 Gerris buenoi
TTTTTTTTAAAAAAAAAAAAAAAAAAAAAAAAAAAAAAAAAATGTTTTGATTTTTGGTCTTCAAATAGATATACATAACTTATCTAAAAAGAGATCTAAATTAATTTATTAAATATTACTTTTTTCCTAAATATAAAATTAAGCCCTAAGGGCTCGTTATGTATAATCATCATAACATAAAGGGTCTACAAGCAAAATTATCTTTTCTATCTGTCTGCTATAGTATACACATAAGGTCACAAATTTAGTTTTATATGATTAACTTGAAGCATTAAGATGCATAAATAATCTTTTATTATCATCATCATCATCATCCTCGGCACTGCAGCTCTCGAAGAGCCTGCAGTCCTCCACCTTCTCACTCCTATCCTACTCAGATCGGAAACCACCTGATCCATCTCAGTCTTGAATGCCCTCTGAGTCTTTTTCCGCTAGGTTTACCATCATGCAACTTTTTAGCCGCCCTATTCTCTCAACTTGACCTAGCCATCTTAGCTTATTTTTTTAATCTCAGCCACCAGGTTCGGTTTGCCGTAAGGAATATGCAGCTCATCATTGTACTTAAGGCCACTCCCTGACTTGTCGGTACGACATTGGTGCGGTATTTCTGCTAAACCGATAGCTTACCGAAAGCATGCCAAAAGCAAAAAAAAAAAAAAGCTACGCTAAGGGAACCACATTAATTCCAATAAAAATATATGTATAAGTGTTTGTTTTGATTTGCTAGTCTTTAAATAGATATAATATAATTAATCTCTACAAATATTACACTTGGACGAGTCTCGAATTGCAAACTTCGATACACGATATCTCTGTATGAAAAAAATCACTCTACCACTGCCAAAGAAGTTTCACTTCGATAAATGTAAAACGTTGTTTACATAATATGAATGTGTCACTATGATACATGTATAAACATAGTATGTAATGGATATTTCTTAATTGTAATTATATTATTAATTTGTGCCTAACTTTTATAGATTAATTAGTTTTTTTTCATTACAATTCAATAAAAACAAAGCCTTAGGCACCAGCCATCTCTTTTAAGTTTATTCTCAAAATGATTTATATAATTATCTTTTTTCACTTTTACTATCCGGTTTATTAAAATTATTTTATAGTATAACTCTGAAATAAATGTTACGTTTTTGTAACGTAATAACATCAATTACTCTATTTTTAAAGAAACTAAATACAACAAGGTATTAAATTTAGCTTTTAACGAATAATTATACATTTTATATCCCTTAAAGAAAACTAAATAATATTTTGGAGTTAATATAAAAAATAAAGCTAATAATATCAGTTTTATTTTAAAATAATATTTCGCTATTAAAACCTTGATTTTTTTTTTTATTCCCTTTTCGTATTATTTTTTGTAAAACATTAAACATGAGGGTAATTAAATTTCTGTATTCATACTCAATAACCTATGGGAAGGACCTATGGCAATTATTAAAATTTATTTATTTCCACTACACTATAGTACACATTTAGCTACAAATTTAGTTGTAAATATAAAATCCTAAGGAACCTAAGATATAATCAGAGTTAAAAATCAGAGGTAAAATTATTCGGCCCGTGTCATATTATCGTAAACGACTATGTCCACCACACTCCCCCCCTCCCACCCCTTACACTAACTAATTTCATATTCACAATACTAAAGAAACCTTTTTACGTAAGACTTTACGCACAGCAAATTTATTTTTGGTACTATGGCATAAGTAATTACATTTTAAAACTAAGCTAACTTATCAAAGACTATAATAAAAATCACTCAGACACCATTAAATCACATAAAGTGGTTTTAGTGATACGATTAACGATTTAAAGAGATAGAATAGTAATACGCACTATAATAATATATTAATATAAGTGTAATGCAGATAAACCCCAAATAATACATAATAATATAATGGTGATCTTTTACTCAAGTATTGTCCATCGGTAGATTTCGTGACGGTGATTTTGGTAGTTTTTTTCGGAGTTACTCCCGGTTTTCAGAACGAGCCNGTAAAATACTCAGGGTGGACTCATTAAAATACAGGCGCTCGGTAAAAAATCTTACCGCATCGGCATAATATCTTACCGATACCGCACCGATGTCGTACCGACAAGTCAGGGAGCGGCCTAAGTTTCCAATCTTTTATTATCACAGTAGCAAAAACAAAGCTTTATATACCTACTGTTGACAAGTTTATATTTATTCGCCATTTCATTTTTTTGAATTGTTTAAGAAGAAGACCCCAATTATGGTTCTCCAATCAAAATTAGATTATCTAACAACAAAATTTAGAATATTCTTTTGTTAAAAGTATTAAAATAATGTCAGTTACGAAAATTAGAAATTACAACAAACACTTTAATTTTTAATTAATTTACCCTTCTTCATCTTCCAAAATTAATTTTGCTTACCATTACAATAAAGACATTTATTAATTACTGGTTTCCACTGAATATCATAACTAGATAATGATAATGAGCATCAAATACCAGACTTTCTTTATTTAATTTTAAAATAAATAAAATAATAAACTAAACATTAGTTTATAATTCTGATATAAAGATTTATTTGTAAAAAAAGTAATTTTATTGAATTAATTCTATTAGACCCTGAACATCATCTGTACTTCTAGGTTTTTTCAGAGTACATTAAATTTAAAATCGTCAATGACAGTTTACAACCAAGTATAGGCAGAGAAAAAGTATTTCTCTAATTTAATATAATAGAATTGAATTTACACGTTTTATGGTAGCACGATAATTCGATAATGAGCTATTAACAAGTCTGCCTGTGGGCAATCCAGATGTGAGTACTATATACAAGAAGAACAGTGCTTAGCTTTAAGTACCTCAGAGCCAGTAAGGCTGAATGAAGACAGTAAGAAAACCAAGATGACGGTATTTAAAACAATATACTTCCCTACCCTAATAAATGGCTGTCAATCATAGGCTTTAACAAAAAAAAAAAGAACAGCCGAATTCAAGAAACAGAGATGAGATATTTAAGAAGACACCGAATAAGAAACACCACCCCAAAACTCGGCTTAAAGACCATACCACCCTGCGCATGCGCACTCTGGAAAACGCCCAGTTAAGGTGGTTAGGTCACGTACATAGGATAGCTAATAAAAGACTAAGGACTGCCCAAAAAGTACAAGAAGCAAGGTGCAAAGCAAGGAGACTTACGGGAAGGACATCGGACATCTTGAATGCGGACAACATTGCATCCACCCTGACCGAGAGAGGAATGTCTCTATACTTAACAACTTGCTCGCCCACAATAGAGATAAGTGGAAATACTTTTGGTCATCCCCTACCCCAAACGGTAGAAGATGATTCGACTAAGTTGTAACTTAAGATTCGTCATTTGACAAAATAAGTAGAAAAAAATAATACTAGAGCGAGGACTTAGACTTAAATATTGTTTTTCAAACTCTTGATGTTTTAAGTACTGAAGCAATAATCAGTGATATTTCATTCTACATGTACAAAGTGCTAGCTGAGAAGTTATATGAACTGCCAGGACTAAAACTCCTCTAGGGATAATATCAATAAAGTAATATTAAACAGGATTTTTGGGACGAGCAGCACTGAAACGCGAGTCTACAATATATTTTTGTAAGAAGTCAATTTAGTCATCAGTTTTGAGATTTTTTTTTTACAATTATTATCGATACATTTTAAATCTTCGAATTTATTTACTATTCAAGAGAAAGAGAATTAAATATAAATAAGAACATCATTTTATATTTTAATAGATAAAATAAAGACCTTTTCGCAGAAAACTATACATTAAAACAAAGCTTTGGTCAGGGAAATAACCCGAACTTATACAATAGTGTAAGTTTGGAATATTTGAAAATATAAAACAAGTAATATGAACATAAGTTATATTGACTAAGTCACAAGAATATTACCAAACATAATACATATTATAAGTACATATTTTTTAAAAGATATAAATAAATAAGTTTAAGCATTTATGAATTCAAATTCATGTAAAATTAACGCATAATATAAAATATAAAACTAAAATTAGAAAAAAACAAACAATATTATTGTTAATATTGCAATTAAAAATTTAAAAAAAAAAACTTTAAAACGTAATTTTAGAAATAGGATTGTTGAAATGTCAAAATACTTAGTTTAAACAGTAAAGTGAAAAGTATTGCTTTAAAAAAAACATACTAACAAAGCAAAAGCTCTATTCAATAATGTTTCCGGAAGTGGGTGCCTTAAAAAAAGGATTCATAAAAGAATTCTAGCAATAAGTAGACTATGACAGAAGCGTAAACACTGAGTTGAAATTAACAAAAGAATTTGCTTGTTGGTTTCCATTTTTCAACAAAAAGAAATAAATATTTTGAAACATGCGACAATAAATGTTGAAAGAGGAAAATAGTCAGAAATGGTTATAATTATTTGTATTATATTCATTGGCTTGTTATAAAAATCATTATAGCACTTCATTTAACTTTAACGTTATTAAGTGTAATGATAAATGTATTTAACGTTATTAAGTGTAATGATAAATGTATTTAACTGTAATATGTAGTGTCTGTACCTCTTCAAAAAAATGCTTAGGGTTATACTAGATGAGTATGATGTGAAAGAAATCAGTCCGCGATCAACTTAATACCCTTTCGGCACTGTAGGTAGACGTCTATAGACGTAATTAGCAAGTGTCTTAATCAGACTGTAGACTGTAGATGTCTATGGACGAAATTAAAAAGTGTCTTCCACAGCCTACATACGTCTATAGACGTTTTGAGGGTTTCTTATGTATGTTTTCAAATAGAAGCCTTACTAGGCGTCGCAGGTGACTCCCAACGCCCTCAATCGGAACTAGAATGATTAACAATGATAAATAATAGAAAATGAAAAAAAAAAAGTTTAACTTCGCCGTTGCCGGTCCAAAGCCCGGATACGAAAGAAGGGTGAAACCTNTAATAGGCTTATTTTTAATAGCCCTAAAAAAGGAGTTCGTAAAACTTGCCCATCTTCGATCTTTTGACATAGGAATCCACCATACCCTAGTTTTACCTAAATCCAATATTAAGCAGATTTAACAAACATGATGTTTTGGTTGTCAAAAGAATCTACGTACAGTTCCGTCAACTGTAAAGGTACTAATTTGAAATCACCCTTTAAACTGATTGTCGAAGTATTCATACATTAAGCTAAATATCCACTCAGTCTCTTATTTCTCTGGGAGCTTTATGCTAATCAAACTCAAAACCAAACTGAAACTGTAACATGAAATACTGTATTTTTCCTAATATAGTGCATTCGAATAACGACTATTACCCACCTACATCTTACTGACCTATCAGTCTCCTCCCAGGCTGGGGAAGGCCGGTCTGAAAATACGGCCCCGTCTGTGCAAGTCTACTTTTGATTTCTACCTCAGTACCGAAAGGGTTAAAGAATAATTTTTTCATGAGCACATTTTTGTTGCAACAATTCCCAATCGCTAGTAGGTATGCATAGTTTTGGAGGCATAGCCCTAAAGTTAGCTGAAATTAGTTGCTGAAATTAATTTCTCAAATTCCCCTGGCTTTATTTTTTAGTCCAGCTACTCAACATCCGTAAATATTTTTCTAATAGTCAATCAATTTGTTTTCCCTATGTCTTGCTTTTATTAAAGTGTTTCTTAAGTCATATGCCACGTCTATTAACATTGATCGTGGCCACCCTTTTTAACAACATCTTATGTGTCTATTATTCTTTGAGAGCCATAACTCAAAAAGAATTAAATACATCAGGATTCCAAAAAGTACAAGAAGCAAGGTGCAAAGCAAGGAGACTTACGGGAAGGACATCGGACATCTTGAATGCGGACAACATTGCATCCACCCTGACCGAGAGAGGAATGTCTCTATACTTAACAACTTGCTCGCCCACAATAGAGATAAGTGGAAATACTTTTGGTCATCCCCTACCCCAAACGGTAGAAGATGATTCGACTAAGTTGTAACTTAAGATTCGTCATTTGACAAAATAAGTAGAAAAAAATAATACTAGAGCGAGGACTTAGACTTAAATATTGTTTTTCAAACTCTTGATGTTTTAAGTACTGAAGCAATAATCAGTGATATTTCATTCTACATGTACAAAGTGCTAGCTGAGAAGTTATATGAACTGCCAGGACTAAAACTCCTCTAGGGATAATATCAATAAAGTAATATTAAACAGGATTTTTGGGACGAGCAGCACTGAAACGCGAGTCTACAATATATTTTTGTAAGAAGTCAATTTAGTCATCAGTTTTGAGATTTTTTTTTTACAATTATTATCGATACATTTTAAATCTTCGAATTTATTTACTATTCAAGAGAAAGAGAATTAAATATAAATAAGAACATCATTTTATATTTTAATAGATAAAATAAAGACCTTTTCGCAGAAANGTTTCAAATTTCAGCATTTTAGCATAAATGGTTCGGGCGCTATGAGCCAAAGAGCGACGGACAGACAGACACATCACCCTCGGCATAAGGGTTTTGAGAAGTATCTACAAAACCCTAATAAAGAAAGGTGCCGAAATTTTGCCCGAATTCTGGTAGTACTTACCAGATTTCGGTGAAACGCAGGGCTGGATGATCTTAACGACCAAGCATTGTAAGATTTGATAGATGGCTTGGTAATTTTCGTCTTAACATTTTGCAAAAGCTTACTTTCGCTGTTAAAGTCTTCCACCTCTTAGTTTCCGTCATTTCTAACAGGTCCATATATCCTTTCAAGATATGTTTCTAGAAACACTAAAATTCGTTCTCATCTATGACTGACCAAGAAATTGTTTCATACCCTATCATAAATGAGGTATAACACAGATAGCAACATCTACTGAGAGATTTGATATATTTTCAACTTGACTCTCCTTCCTAATTCTTAATGTTATAATTTACGCTTCAATATCCATTATTTTATCAATTTTTCCTAATAGGCTTATTTTTAATAGCCCTAAAAAAGGAGTTCGTAAAACTTGCCCATCTTCAATCTTTTGACATAGGAATCCACCATACCCTAGTTTTACCTAAATCCAATATTAAGCAGATTTAACAAACATGATGTTTTGGTTGTCAAAAGAATCTACGTACAGTTCCGTCAACTGTAAAGGTACTAATTTGAAATCACCCTTTAAACTGATTGTCGAAGTATTCATACATTAAGCTAAATATCCACTCAGTCTCTTATTTCTCTGGGAGCTTTATGCTAATCAAACTCAAAACCAAACTGAAACTGTAACATGAAATACTGTATTTTTCCTAATATAGTGCATTCGAATAACGACTATTACCCAAACTGTAATTGTTTGAAAAGGTAGTTCGAAGACAATAATAATAGATGTAAAAATAAAATAAAAAATAATTAAAAAATATTGATTATAATTTATAATATTAATATTCAATTGTAGTCGATAATCTCATATTAATTAATGCGTACCTTTGTCAAAAAAGCATCAAGAAAAAATAAATATTAAATCTATTAGAAGGTAAAATTTATGAGTTAAGGTCAAATCTGACATTCATTAACAAATTATTTCTTTTGTTTTCAAAATAACTAGACTTCATTCATAAAAGAGAACAAGTTAACATTAACCTTGGTTTATAAAAAAAAAATTCATTCAGAAAAAAAAAAAAAAAAAAAATCATATCTATTCTACAAAATCGACGTTAATGCACATTCATTATCTTATTTTTAAATGTTCTTTTGACTTTGTATTTTTTTTAATTGTTTAAGTACAAAGATTGTAAAGGCTTGTCACGGTCGACTAACAGATAATGTTTAGCGATAGATGTGTCTGATAGCGTAGGACGTTTTGACATAGTTTTGTGTCAAGTCTACCGAGACTTGTACATGGGGGTACATTGGAATAGCTTATATGCATACAAATGCATTTTTAGAAAGTTCTTAAACCACGAATCCATTCATTTGCATTTCTCGGTCAAGGTTATGAAAAACTTAAGGTCATTTCAAACAAACAAGTTATAAGAATTAATAAAATAAGAATAGAAATAAGAAATAAGTAATAAGAATTATTAGTTAATAATCTTTCCAAATATATTAATTTTTATATGAAGAGCCATACATAACGGGCTTAATATTAAAAATAAAAAAGTAAATTAATTTTACCTCCAGCGGGGAGAAAAAGTGAACTTTTCTCCCTAGTTTACAGGGAGGAAAATTGCTCATTGCACCCGGTCGGGCACAACAGGGAGTAATGAGAAAGGAGGGAATCATGAACTCCCATGATTCCCTCCAGTGTTGCCCAAGTGATAAGCACAAGTAAATAAGCTTGGTGCTAATACACATTTCATTTATTAACTATTGTTTTTATTGTCTAAATCTATAATGTCATCTTCACTCATATCCTTCACGACGTTTGTCATGATGACTCATCAGTTAAACAAACTAAAAGTTAAAAGAGAAATCATTATTTCTAAATGTAGATCTACTCATATGGATGATTATACGTTAGTTGTCAATACACAACTCAGCTACCAACTGATCTCCCATTTATCCTAGCATAGAAATTCAAATAATTACTATCTATAATTTAATTTTAACAAGATTATACTTATCTGGTGAATTATTAGTATAAATCAATTTGTTTAAATATAAAAATGTTTACTTTTTTAACATAAAATACTTTAAAATTAACATCTTATTTAATTATTTTTTTCTCCCTTCTGGAGGTAAAATCTTGTATGTACCTCGGGAGTAAAAATCACTTGCACCCTCGCGATAATTAACTCTCTCGGCTTCGCCTCGAGAGTGAACGTTATGGTTCCCTCGGCTTCGCCTCAGGAACCAACTTCATCGCTCAGGGTGCAATCACACAGCTTATGGCACATCAATTTTTAACGTTATAAATCATTTCGAGGTGCGTCGTTGTCGTTGTCGTCGGGACACTACTCGATTATATAAAAGATATGCACATTCATATGAATTTGACGAACAGATGTAAAAGAATAGTTCATCACTCATAATCATAATACTTGATTGATTTTTAAAAGCAAATTTAAATTTACAATACAACCTTCACGCACATACTCCTGTGTAAGGATCAATATATGTTTGTTTTATTATCCAAGATAAAATAGGATTTTTACAAAATAATAATATTTTCCTAAACGAACGGTTTCATGTAAAATAAACTTAGTTAATTATCAACATCATTTCAAAAAAAAAATTCAAGAAGTGTTAAAAATAATAAATAAAAACCCATCTTATACAGTTTATAATTATCCAGCAACTTAAATAACAAACAGAAAAGGCATAGAGATTTCTTGAATCTCACATGATCCACAATCACGTGGAACTTTTAAGGGGCATAAATTATATCGACTTAACATTCATTCAATCAATGTGTGAATCTATCTTAGTAATAATAATTTTTTCTATTTTTTTTTTTTTTTTTTCCAGAATAAATCAGCAGAAAATGGAACTCAGAAAGGAAAATGCAACTGTGGTATGATCTTCTTTTTCTTGTTTGTTATTATTTTTTATATGAATAATAAAAACTAATTTGAGTTCCAATTTAGAATGAAATCGTTAACATTGAAACAATTTAGCAGCAATATATTAAATGATCTTAATCGTCTTTTCCTGTAAATTCAAATTCCTTGTCACAAAAAAATTAGAAGATAGATGTTTCGCATAAACTGGAAGCATCTGTAAGGGTGGGGTGCATCGTAAATTCTAAGATAATCGATTTATATTGCTGTTGCTTCAAATTAATACCAGGATGCACTACACCACTGAAGATGCTTCCAGCAGTGGACTTAAAACATGGGACATTTACTCCTTTTTGACCAAGATTTCACGGAAAAACCAGACGCTTGTTTCGAGACACGTGTAAACCTGTAAGCACCAAGTTTAGTATATTAATTGTTTTTGTTAAATGCAGTTTAGATGTTATAAGTGAGTTGAAGTTTATTATATACAAATTGCTACAGCTAAACTTCTGGTATATTTACCAACGAAGAATGGTGATCATAAGTAATGGTCACCAGTTATCGTAATCTTCCTTCAGTTTTAATAAACCACGAACTCCTCTTTCTCACTCTTTAGTGAAATTTTACTGGTGATCTTAAATCAGTTATAATTTTCTATCCCTAAATAATTCCAGATACATTTACTATAAGTAGAATGGCGATCTAACGTTATGGCCACAGTCGTCATCTTTAAAGTTTTATTAAAACGCAACAATTTTCTCCCTTGATACAAATTAAATGCTGGTCATAAGTTTGTTATCTTCAAATGATTACAGCAAAATTCCAGCTGTGTCTAAAAGGGTGTTGTAAACTAGCAACATTTTACGGACTTCATTGCGGAAAATCCAGAAATATTGCCGACAATATATCTTAATATTGGCGGCCAGGGCCCTTCACGGAACGTAGCGCCGAGGAGTTAGTTAGTAATATATTAATATCTCAGCAACACTATTGGCTTGGATTTTATTAAATGCAATACATCTTAATATCTCAGCAACACTATTGGCAATGATTTTCTGGTATTATACACAACAGAAACATTGACCATATATAAAAAAATATTGCCCGACCATAAGAATATATTGCCAGTAATGTTGCTGGCTTTTAAGCAATGTAGATGGGCATCATTGCAAGCTATATAATGCCGTAAAATGTTGCTCGTATCCCAAGGCCCTCTACAGAAGTAGATTAGTGTTCCTATAGGTTATAACCAATGATTATCGCCATCTTTAAAAAGTTTCAATAAAACAGCAACAAGTTTCGCTACTACAACATAGATTTTCGCTACAGTGGACATAGATATGTCCACTGATAAAACTAAGATTGTTTTGAAGATTTTATCCATGGAAGAAATTCGGTATAGAAACCACAGCCACACAATATTCTTAATCAATTTCTACACTTGAATCTGAAACTTATTTCATTAGTATAATAACTCCATTTTTCATCTCCATTTCAATATCAAAGTTACATCTGAAGTTTCCTGTTATATAGTTAACAGAAGCTTTATAAAACTAGTAAAAGCAGGTTTTTAAAAAAAGACAAGACAAGGTCATGTTCGAGTACATAACAGCTCTGTGATGAACACAAACTTTCACTTCAAATATCTCACCTCAAAACTTGTTGACGGAATTATAATCGTTTTTTCAAAACAGGAACAAAAAGAAGGAATTCATTAGCTATGAAAAATTCATTCAGAACAAAGCCAATGACAATTAATTAACAAAAGGTTTTAAGACGTTGAGCTTTTGAATAATATCGTGAAAGTGCGGCTAATTGTTACAAGTAAACAATGCTTAATAAACTGTTTTCATCTTAAGTCGTAATACACTGCTTTCTACTCGCAAAGACACATAATTGTACGTTATAATAGATAATTCATTGATTTTACAAAACAAATATTTTAAAACGATAGAGACAAATTAACAAATTAAGGATTTACTCCTTCATGGTTGTACCTCACTATATATTATTAATAAAATAGATATTTCTTTACAATATAATTGAATGTCTTAAATACTATTTAAAGATATGGTTTAAACTCTAATTTTATATTTTAACTTTCTCTTAACCGAAGCTCTAATGAGAAAGTATTGCGATACCCCCAAAATGAAATTTTGTGATTTTGATGGATTTACACGTTTTAAGGGGCTACCCCAAAATCTCTCTCAAAAACGGTTCCGGAAATTTTAATAAAATCATTTAAAAAGCAGTCCATTTAAATACGAATCTAATAATTAATTACGAATAATATAATTAATAAGTCGTTTTCCTAGAAATAATTTAGTTTCCGAGATATTGATGAAAGTAAAATTGATTTTGCTTCCGAGCTTACCGAAGGTAACGGAAGCTATGTGACCGTTCTGAAGAACGAAACATTTTTAGGTCTCCGATTTTAAAAATTCCAACAGAAATCCGTTTCAGACATCAGGGATTATTTTTGGTTCCGTGTCTGTCTGTCGGTCTGTTGTTCAATTTTTGCGAACCGCCCTATCTTTAAAAACTACACGTCCAATTTTAATGAAATTTGGGTGGTAGGTCATAATTAGCCCATTGTTGGTCCCATACAAGTTTCAACCTTCTACGCATATTTGTTTCTCTTCCACATGCGCACAAACATACATTTATTTACACCTATAGCTTCAAAAGTACTTATCAGATTTGAATGAAATTTTTATAGTTTATCGAAAGTAACCCGCAGATAGCCCCAGATTAATATGAACCGTCAGCGCTCTTTAACTTTTGCAAAATTGATACTTTAATTCGTGTAAAAAATCAAAACAATTTTGACAAATTAAAAAAAACGGGGGAAACAATTAAACCAATTAGACAATAATGGCTTGCAAAAACCAATAAAGTATCTCGGTAGGATGCGAGGAAGCTATGTACCACACCAATTGGCAGCCTATTTTCCAAATCGAAAACAAAAAGTAAACAACCCCCTGTTGAACGCGTTTTAAATATTTCTGTGTTAAACATATTCTACCAATTAGTGTGTCCTTCAGCTTCCTCGCGTTTTATTTTACATGCTTTATTGATTTATTGCAATTACACTCTATTACTATCACATTTATTTAATTTCCCCCCGTTTTTAAAATCTGTCAACATTGTTTTAATTTTTTACATTAATTAATCAACTGAGCAAAATTTCAAGAGCTTAGACGATTGAAATTAATGTAGAGCTACTGTAGGAACGCCGAGAGAATGTGCGTGGAAAAATCGATCTTGGGTCGAACGTTTAAACTAACTATCGACTTCGGTTCTAGATATATCGATGTTCCACTAGGCAGAGTCCCCTGTAGGAGTGTCGACCTTTTCTACCTTGTTTAAAAAGTAATTTTTTTCGGCACATTTTAACAATGCCCGACTATTTATTTTAAAAAATGTATAACATTTTTAAGAAAACATTAAGTATACAAATTTTATTAAACATATTTAAAAAAAAAATTCGTTTCTTTGAAACGTATTTTTTCTTCATTTTTCTGTTAAGGTTTTGTCTTAAAATAATAAACCAGTCCTATTATTTTAACCCATCTTTGCAATCAAAGAAATATTTTAAAACGCATGATGTCTTACTAGTTTTATGCAGTACTGTAATCTTTATCTGAATAATATGTACTCTAAATATTGATAGGGCATGAGCTACTTAACGGGCAGGTAGGACTTAGGATTATAAAAAGCGGAAGGATGAAGGAATGGGATTAGTTACCTTTGGGTGGTGATTGACCTTAGTTTGGATTGGGATAAACCCTTTATTTTTTAAAGAAGTGCAATCTTTCATGGAAAATTGTAAAAATTTATACATATTTGCAAGAAAATAATCTCATAATACAAGCCGCTTTCCTTTCAACAAACTGTCCCGCTAAAAATGAAAATGTTTTTTATTTAAGTTGATTAAGTTTTAAAATTAGTAAGATATCATGCGTTTTAAACTATTACTTTGATAGCATAATAATATTACTTATTATTTTCTAATAATGTATCAACAAATGTTAAAAATAATGCTCAATAATAATTTTCATTGGGTTCATTTGGATATCAGATCCCATTAAATTCGTTAATTAACGTAAAAATAATTAACTTTTTGACTTGAAACTTCGTAGGCTTCTACATTTATATGAGTTCTAAAAACCCTGTGAATTTGGTTTGATTTGGGTAAGAACTCTTAAAGCAGTGAGATGTTAAAGTTAGGCATTGTGAAAATGTGCCGAAAAAATGTCACTTTTTAAAAAAGGTAGAAAAGTTCGAGTACCTTGAGGGGACTCAGCCTAGAGGAATAGCGATATATCTCGAAGTATAGTCGATAGTAAGTTTGAAACTTCGACCCAAGATCCATTTTTCCACGCACATTCTCTCGGCGTACCTACAGTATATGTTGGCTACTTTCGAGAAACCATCAAAATTTCATGAACATTTTTTATATAGATATAGGTGCGCGCATGAGGAAGAGAAACAAATGGGCGCAGAAGGTTGAAACTTATTACGGGACCAGCAATGGGCTAATTATAACCTACCATGCAAATTGTATTTAAATTGGACGAGTAGTTTTTAAGATATGTTGGTTCACAAAAATTGAGTGACAGATACGGGTAACCCGTGAAGGAAAACCGAGTGGTTTTAGATTCTAGGGCTAAAAATAAGAATTTTGTACTCTCGGAAATTTTTTGCTCCGATCATTAGTTTGCCGTCTGGGGAGCCCTGAACGTGCTAAAATTGAAAATGTAAGCCCATTTTACAGCTTAACTAATGGAATTAAGAAAATAATTTAACAGAAAAAAAATTCTTATTTTTAGTCGTAGAATCCAAATCCATTTTTAAAAATATGCATTATTGATCTTTTTTTTCACTTTATGAGCCCTGCTGTAGACATTTTTTTTTAATCAAAAAACAGTTACAGATAAGGTATGCAATTTGGATTGGATTTGGATTCTATGACTAAAAATAAGAATTTTTTGTCCCTTGAATTATTTTTCTAAATCCATTAGTTAAGATGTAAAATGGACTTAAAGTTTCAATTTTAGCACGTTCAGGGCTCTCCAGACGGCAAACTACGGTCTATAAGAATAAAGTTGGCACAATCAAAAGGCGGGAAAATTTTTATGGAAACGATTCTATTGGTCCTCCATGTTGAATGCAACTTCAGAAAAAAAATTCTCTACTCTACCCCTGTCCCACAAAAAAAATATAACATGGCAACACTGATTTTCCCTTTTTATAACCCCAAAACTACCTCCACGTTTGTTGTTTCCCGCCTTCGATTGTGCCAACTCTAATCTTATAGACTGTAATGCGCGGAGCTAAAATTTTCCAAGAGTACAAAATTCTTATCCAGTATTAAAAAGTGGGCTTCCTATTCATTTTGACTTAATTATGTAAATTCAAAACCTTCTGCTGAGCACAGAAAATGTTCAGCATATGTTCTGCAAGCGCCATTTTAGCCATTATCGAACCCTGAAAACCGCATCTTTCTATCTCTCATGGTTCCGGAGATACTTCAATGTTCCATATTAGCTGGGACACCCTGTATACGTTGGTTAAGCTTGACTGACTCGCATTGAAGTTAAATTTAAAAATAATTTAAATTAAAAAAAACAAATTAGAACAGCTTATTTTTTAAGATTAGAAAAAATCCTAAAAAGTATTAAACTTTTAGAAGTGAGATTCGATTACGAAGACATAAGACATTGTGCAATCGATGAATTTAGCCTTCGTAATATCCATAAAAAGTGGTTTCAAACCTAAGTTTATTAGGATTTCTAGGAAGTGATTAAATAAGATGGTGGCTTTATTAATAGGTCTATTAAAGTTTGAATACTTTGAACTCATAAACTAGTATGTTCATATCAAGTTTAAAATATTTAGATAGTAAAGTAACTTTAGATAGTAAAGTAACTTTAAATAGTAAAGTATTTGATAGAGAGTCTAAATCAGATGTCTGGGACCATATATGCATATCTAATTACTTATATAAAGTACGGTTTCGCAACTTTCTGGAAATTTTATGTTTTGGGAGTCATCTATAGTACAACCATCTAATCGTCTAATTGGTAACAGGTCATTGAATACTAGTATTCTATGAAAGGTATTACAATACTGAACAACCAGGATTAAAGTCATAGTCAAAGACAAAGACTTAATAATGACACAAGGCTAACATTAATAAAATAGGAAGATAACAATAGGCCTTTTGGTTCATACCTTAGAGGTGAGTAAAGGATAATGTCAAAGACATAATACATATCGAGAAATAAAATAGTCTAATTCACTGACAGACCAACTTTATGTGTCAAACAATGCTATAAGTTCCTTCATTTCATATCATTAAAATACCTCTAATTTTTGACAGAATAACATCAGTAAAATATGTCTCTACAGTTTTGACAGTATTGCACCTAACAAAGTTAGCAGTAAATTGAAATTGTAAAATTAAGGATGATATCAGGAGAGTTAGGATCTCATTATGAAGCTAATAAATGGTTGTTATATATAGGAGCGTCTAAGGAGTTCATCTTAAAGGAATAACAAAAATTGTTTCTCCACGTAAATCCAAACTGGTTTATTTTTTTAACAAAACAGCTGATGATGACCTTATGAAAGTTAAAAGCTGCTTTGTTAAATAAACCAGTTTGGATTTACGTGGAGACAATTTTTGTTATTCATCTTATAAATGGTGTTATCAAAGAAAGCACCTTCTTTCAGCAGAGCTTACAGTTAGATACTAAAATGTGTCTCACTCAATGATAAAACTATTGTTATTGTTATTATGCCAACTTTCTACAACAAAATCTTGTTACAGATATGTCTAATAATCTCAAAGTAAAATACATAACAATTGTAGCCTAGACATAATTATTGTATTCCCAAGGTACTTGTCAAGGATTGTATATAATTCAGCATATATACCTATATTTAGATAAAAGATTTTGTCAACAACATCAGTACATAATGATCAGTACATTTAAATTTCGAGTCACATTTAAAAGTCCATCTCATAAAGTTTATAAGTAAATTGGCCCAAAATGCGAAATTAGTTAGATTATTTTATTAGCAGATGTGGTACTAACATTAATAAACATCGTGTGAGATTCGTTGGATTATATATTAGAACAGATTAAATATAAAGACATCAGAAGAGATTCGCTGTTCATATCTAAAATGTTTATCTAGTATGTTGATGTAATATGTTAATCTAACACGTTACGCTGTCTAATCATAGATATGTTACAATAAATATTTCTGATACATATTCCAAATCCGATCGGATTATCTTTACCTTGATTTTCAAACATAGAGCCAGCTTTATTAACTACAAACAATGCTGGTCCGAAGAGAAGTGTGTGAGAGATAGACGCAGGATTGGTATTAATACAAAAGTCTGACGTAAATTTAATTAATTAGATTTAAATCGCAGTCATCGATATTCGAACTGACTCTTTCACTTTTAAGCTTCTCATAAGCATTAATGATGTGACCATTTGAGGAAGCTGCCTCTTAGATTGAAATTACATTTAGAGAAAAGATGGCTTTCTTTTCCTACATTGCACCTTCACTGCTAATCTTTGTTCACTAAGAACAGACTGAACAGACATACACCAGTTATACTTTAATAGAAATGATTTAAATACGCATAGAATTTACATAAGACATAGAATACTCTTAAAAAAAAAACCTAGATCACTCCACGACAAGAGCTATATCCTTCATAAAATGTTCAAGAAATCTATCATATTTAGATTAGACCTTACATAAGACTTGCAAGGTTTTAGAAACCTAAATAGTAGGTATGTTCGTAACCGGCCCTAAAAGAGACCTGAAACAATCTATCCACAACAAGACCTTTGTTATCAAAAAAATGTTCATCTTCAGATTGGACCTTACATAAGACTTACAAGGTTCTAGAAACCTAAATAATATTTTCATAGCCGTCCCTACAAGAGACCTGAAACAATCTAGAAACCTTAAAATGTCTACGGGTCTAACACTTCATAAGACATTGAAGGTATTATAAACCTAATTAATTTCAGAGTATATGAATAATAATAACAAATAAAATTATATTTATAATTTAATTACATTATTTTTTTAAAATACATAACTTTCTCTTAAAATGTTATAGAAACGCGTATTTTAATTAATATAAAATGTTCTGTGTTGAGTTTAGTTCTTTCTACGTGTTATTACAAAATGAAAAAACTGCCTGTCTAAAAGTGACAGCAGAGTTGATGTTTTTAAGTTTGTACGTTAGTCTTGTTACGCTGTGGAAGCAGGCTGGGCCCATAACCTATTATGTTATATGCTATTCTTAAGGCCCCCATACACGATCAAACATTTTACGCAACATTTTTGCGCAAACCTCATGTCAGGGAAATTTTGTTAAAAATCATGTTTGCGCAAACATATTGACCGTGTATGGCTTTAAATTCAACTGACTTATTAGGCCAGTCATATAGTGCATTAAAATCGCAAACAAACGGCTAGTTCTGAATTTTTAGTATGTTGTTAGGGGCAAATTATGACACAACTAATTAGGGGCATAATAATTTGTAACATATATATTAATGTAAATTTATACATTTTCAGCTTGGCCTTTTGTCGTAGCATCTATAATCGGATTTTGATTTGCCTTAATTTTTAACTATAATGCGTACCTACATAATATACGGATATAATTACAATACTAATACCTATATTTACATTAAAAAATAACGATTTGCTATAATTATGATATTACTCTCTATGGCAGGACATTCATATTTAAATTTTGTTAATTTTTCTTTTATCATCACAATGTATATATATTTATATTGAAGCAACGATTTTGTGATAAGATCAAGCATATTATAATATAATGTATAAAAGATTTTTATTTATTTGACAAACCTTTCATACTTTTTTTTAACAAATAAATATACATTTCCGTTCCTGCAATTCATCAGTTTTGGAATGTCTGCTTTTTTTCCTTATATTTTTTTTTTCTCTCCCTCTACTTTTCGGGTCTGACAATTTATGTTTAAATAAAAAAATAACCCTTCAACGTTTTCAAGGGAATGAAGAAATAAGAAAGTAGAAAATGAGAATTTAATTCTTTTTTTCATCTGAGGATAAGAGAGAGTGAGAGAAAGTTCACGAAGAAGTCAAACACGTGGAACGCTTTATACCACCTTAGGAAGATGGACCGAAGGAACAGAAGAAGCAAAAAGGAAATAAAGAAAAAAAATATATCACGCAACAAACTAAATTCAACTGGATGGAAGTTTAGTGAGAAAAAGGATTGAGAAATCCTTGAGGTATACCATATACCATAGCCAGGAGAGGAAAAAACGTATGAAAACTTTTGAACAGAATCAACAACGTACTCTGAAATGTAGACTATGGTCGCGGTCAGATAATCACGAGCTGTGAAGTTGCCTAGGATGTGCTGTGTTTTCTTAAAAAAAAACACCCTAGCCAACCTTTTCAACTTAACTCCGCGAATAAACTCTACATACATATTAAATCAGACTTGGCAGAAATAGTTTTTTTTTTGTAAGTTTCCTCTGTGTATTGTATACATTTCCAAGCTTTTATTCGTATCAAATGGTTATTTCCTCTTTTCTTTTTTTTTTTTATCTCCGAGTTTTAAATTCGAACTTTTCGAAAAGATTCCGTTTTAATTTTTATTTTGTATAAGTTTGGATAGTGTGATGTTGCGTGAAGATTGCAATTGTTTTAGGTTTTGTGCATCTTTCAATTTTAAAAGCATATTACTTATATTAAAATGCAAAGTTATTATATTATAATATATTATTCAATTTAATCAAATACTAGTTTATTTTATTAAAAAATCGGTCCGAGACAACTCAGACAAACTTTCTCATATATGTACATTTAATTACTATTGGAAATGTCATCAAAAATATCATAAAAATAACTTCTCCCGGGCGGGGAATCGAACCCGGGCTCTCTCCATCCGCATTTTAAGCTATTATCTCAGGAACTAGATTTTTCCCGAGAAAACGGCTTATATCATTAGATTCGTATTTAAATTGACTACATTATAGAATTTTTTAATCATCGGAACCGTTTTCGAGAAATATTTTTTTTCGTGTTTTTTTTAGAGTTTTTGGGGGGTAGCGCCCTCAAATTTGGAGTTAAAATTCATTTCTCGATTTTGCCTCGGGGCATTTTTGATTTTTCTGAACGTTTATGCCAAATTTTGTCAAAATCGGCCGAGTAGTTTAGGTTCCAGGCGTCTGCACAGACAGACGACAGACGACGGACAGGCATTTTTTAAAAACCACTTTTTTGCACTCAGGTGACCTCAAAACGTGTAAATCCATCAAAATCTCAAAATCGAATTTTCGCGCCATCAATACTTTCTCTTTATATGAGAAAGTAAAAAACAAAAAAAAAACACAATTTAACTTAGCTCCAAACCCGTTTCGTTTTCACCTAAACATTTTAACAAATGATTGGTTGTTTTGACTGTGATTTTGTGGCACCACTACATAACTATGACTAGAGAGGATAATAAAAAGTAACTCAACAATATTGTCATCACAATTTTTTTGATCTGTCTTCAGATTTAATAATTAGAATAATTATAGGAAAAATGTTCAAAAATCATATTTCACTTAGTTTTCAATGAACTCTATTATTGTTGGGATTCCGACCGAATCAGGGGGGTGGCATTCGTTGAAAAATCCCGTGTCCCATCACGTCGTCACAAAACTTGGAAAATATTTTGTGCAACGGCTCATAGAATGCGCTGCTCTCAAAAATTTCAAGAAATAGGGGGACAAAAAAAATGACAGCGGTTTATTTTGGTATTAGATAATTAATTTAAAAGGATTGTTGACGTTTTTTTTTTACTAATTTTTTCAGTACTTAAACAGTTATGTAAATCATTTTCGAAGCCTTATAATTTGTTGTTTTCTTTAAATTCACCGACATCAATTTCCTTTTATTATGGTCGGAAGATTCAGAAAACGAAATAAAATAATAAAATAAAAAGATTGTGATAAAAAAGTATATTAGGTTTGTTCTTTACTTTATGTTCTCATTTCATAAATACTATGCTTAGTTTATTACAAGTTGTTACTTTAAATTACTTTATATGAACATTTTGTTACTAAATAAAATGTTTAAAAAAAGATGTGATAAAAAACCAAAATAAAGTGACACTTGTAATAACTAAGCATAGTATTTATAAAATGCGAATTTTAGGGGATGACAACTAGCGACACCTAATAGAGGCATAGAGGAATTTCATCCCCACCTCTTTTTTAGTTGATGCAACGAACAACAGATAGCGCTGATGTCACTTTTCATGCTTTTCATGAAGGGACAAGAAATCGCGCCAAATGTCAACTCTATTTTAATAAGTCTATTCTCTATGGACCGAATACTGCCTGAATGTTTTTATTTATGTTTTTATTATATTTTGATTTAAGATTGTCAATGTTCAAAATATAATATAGGCCAGTCAAATAGTACACTAAAAAACGATAAAATCGTAAACAAACGGCTAGTTCTTAATTTTTAATATGTTGTTAGGGGCACCACCAGTAGTCTATATCTAATTTTAAAGCTTCAAAAGACCTGTGCTAGCTGCGTAGCACTCAAAAAACCACGGCATTTTCGCACTGTTTGCGGTTTTCTCACTATATATCCTAAACTATAAGTTTTGTCAGGAAACATGTTATATACGTATTTCAAGTAGCTTAAATTTGATGCCAGAACAAAATCTGCAAAGTGCCGAGCATTTGAGACCTGCTTTTAGGCAAGTACCAGGTACAGCCATCTGTGCTACAGACTTTCTTGCACCCACATTCCACATGATAAAAATTTAAGAAGGGAGGGGGTGCCACTTTGTTCGTCATTGTTGTTGGAATGGACCCCTGAGCTCCCTTTTTCTATCCCCATTGAGTTGTGTCTTTTTCCAACCCCAAAAACTTCTGAACTTGGTGGTAAGTTCGGAAGAAGAGTGCTCCATGTTCCGTTGGAGGCAAAAGGGCAAGGTCAACCTTAACGGAGGTGGCTGTTTTCACAAAAGTGTTACAGCAATGCTCTGGAGGGTATCTTCAGTATAGTCTCCTTCATATAGAGCATCAAGGCACTTCGCTCCGGCATCTGCGATGGCTTGGTGGGTTGAATTAGATTGAAGGAATACTTCAGCTGTGGTAATGAGTTTAGGGTATTTCTAGATGGTGCTCCACAGTTTCTTCTTCTTATGCCAGAAAAGGGCGGAGAAAAAGGAAAAAGGTGGTGCCGTACCCAGTGAAGGCGTGGAGAAACAATTCCAGGGAACTGAGGTAGACGAGTATTGTAAGCGGCCAGAGTCACCTCTACTACTTTTCTGAAAAAACAAAAAAAACAAACCAGTTCTTCACAGCCGATACCAAACCACTGAAAAGGACGAGGAGTCCCACATCATCTCCAATGATTATCACTGATTGAAATGAGTTCCTCTTTCAAGTACCACTTTGATAATGTTGCAGTTAGCATCCTCGACTACTTGCTTCGTCTCAAATCCCTTGCTTCGGAAGCCGGAGCGTTTGTTTCTGTCGTTGGCCAGCAACTACTCCTTGGCCATTTTTATAATAGTGGCCTCTTTAAACATGACATTGTGGCACTGTTCGGCTGTTCTTGTGTTCTTCTCTGCTCCATCCTCAGGATGTCCATCGAAGACCACAGCAATGTTCCATCCGAACTGATTAAAGGTGTAACTGACGTACCCTGGGACAATACCTTTTTCAGAGTCAAGCGATTACTTTTTTCCTCAAGCTACTGTTAAATTTAGGTTAGTTTGAGGACTAAAATGCAAAAAGAAAGATTGGTTTATAAAAGTAAAAAAAAAAAAAAAAAAAAAAAAAATCTTAGCCAAATAGACCGTCTTCCCGGGAAAATCCAGTACATGAGAATATAGCTATAATTGCAAAGGGTAAATGGTCGGGTTCGATTCTTTGCCGGAGAGTAATTATTTTTATGGTAAATTTAGATAACACTATTAATAATAATTAAATGTCACAACGAAGAACTGAAAGAAGTTACAAATGGAAAACACAAAGTACNGAATTTCATCCCCACCTCTTTTTTAGTTGATGCAACGAACAACAGATAGCGCTGATGTCACTTTTCATGCTTTTCATGAAGGGACAAGAAATCGCGCCAAATGTCAACTCTATTTTAATAAGTCTATTCTCTATGGACCGAATACTGCCTGAATGTTTTTATTTATGTTTTTATTATATTTTGATTTAAGATTGTCAATGTTCAAAATATAATATAGGCCAGTCAAATAGTACACTAAAAAACGATAAAATCGTAAACAAACGGCTAGTTCTTAATTTTTAATATGTTGTTAGGGGCACCACCAGTAGTCTATATCTAATTTTAAAGCTTCAAAAGACCTGTGCTAGCTGCGTAGCACTCAAAAAACCACGGCATTTTCGCACTGTTTGCGGTTTTCTCACTATATATCCTAAACTATAAGATTTGTCAGGAAACATGTTATATACGTATTTCAAGTAGCTTAAATTTGCTAGAAGTTGAGACAAGAATCATTCCTGTAGGTACAATAGTTACCAAGATACAGCCCTCCAAAAATGGGTAATTTTTTCCAAAAAAGTTAAATTTTAAGATTTGGTCAACTTTCGACCCCCAAATCGGGGACAATGCTCATTTTACGGGTAAAGTCATAAGGAAAGATGTTGTAGCAAATATAATAAGCTTTAATTTAAACACAGAACAATGTCTGTAGGTGTGATAGTTTTCTCAAAATTTTTAAAAATCCAGCAATCGGAAGACTTGATTTTTTTCGCAAATATGTCCTGCTGAGTTCTCACGACGGTGTGAGGGGTATTTGACTGCAACACACGTGAAATTTTTCAAATGTGTGCGTTAGCAGACCATGATTAATTAAGAAATATTTTTTAAACAAAAAAAGTTGAGTTAATTTTTATAAAGTTTGGGGTGCTTTTGGCAAGAGATACCAGAACAAAATTTGCAAAGTGCCGAGCATTTGAGACCTGCTTTTAGGCAGGTACCAGGTACAGCCACCTGCGCTACAGACTTTCTCGCACCCACATTCCACATGATAAAAATTTAAGAAGGGAGGGGGTGCCACTTTGTTCGTCATTGTTGTTGGAATGGGCCCCTGATCTCCCTTTTTCTATCCCCATTGAGTTGTGTCTTTTTCCACCCCCAAAAACTTCTGAACTTGGTGGTAAGTTCGAAAGAAGAGTGCTCCATGTTCCGTTGGAGGCAAAAGGGCAAGGTCAACCTTAACGGAGGTGGCTGTTTTCACAAAAGTGTTACAGCAATGCTCTGGAGGGTATCTTCAGTATAGTCTCCTTCATATAGAGCATCAAGGCACTTCGCTCCGGCATCTGCGATGGCTTGGTGGGTTGAATTAGATTGAAGGAATACTTCAGCTGTGGTAATGAGTTTAGGGTATTTCTAGATGGTGCTCCACAGTTTCTTCTTCTTATGCCAGAAAAGGGCGGAGAAAAAGGAAAAAGGTGGTGCCGTACCCAGTGAAGGCGTGGAGAAACAATTCCAGGGAACTGAGGTAGACGAGTATTGTAAGCGGCCAGAGTCACCTCTACTACTTTTCTGAAAAAACAAAAAAAACAAACCAGTTCTTCACAGCCGATACCAAACCACTGAAAAGGACGAGGAGTCCCACATCATCTCCAATGATTATCACTGATTGAAATGAGTTCCTCTTTCAAGTACCACTTTGATAATGTTGCAGTTAGCATCCTCGACTACTTGCTTCGTCTCAAATCCCTTGCTTCGGAAGCCGGAGCGTTTGTTTCTGTCGTTGGCCAGCAACTACTCCTTGGCCATTTTTATAATAGTGGCCTCTTTAAACATGACATTGTGGCACTGTTCGGCTGTTCTTGTGTTCTTCTCTGCTCCATCCTCAGGATGTCCATCGAAGACCACAGCAATGTTCCATCCGAACTGATTAAAGGTGTAACTGACGTACCCTGGGACAATACCTTTTTCAGAGTCAAGCGATTACTTTTTTCCTCAAGCTACTGTTAAATTTAGGTTAGTTTGAGGACTAAAATGCAAAAAGAAAGATTGGTTTATAAAAGTAAAAAAAAAAAAAAAAACACTTAAATAACAGATAGAACTGGAAAGTAATTTACAAAATTTATATGATTCTTTCAAAAGCGTGGTTTTCTAAGTGATAGCTATTTTTAAAAATGGAGAGGGTTTAAATATACATAGCAAATATAAAAAAAGGTTGACCTTGCCCTTTTGCCTCCAACGGAACATGGAGTACTCTTCTACCGAACTTACCACCAAGTTCAGAAGTTTTTGGGGGTGGAAAAAGACACAACTCTAGGGGCTAATAATTTGTAATTATGTTATAAACAAATTATTTCCAATACATCAAAATTTAATTAATACAAATAAAAATTAATAAATAAATAAATATTAATTAAATAAAAATAAATCAATAAAACAATGCAATAAATTAAAACATAAGAAACTAAGAAAGAAGCGTAAAAGTATCGGTAAGGCATTTAGTCGAACGTTACTTTATCATAGTGAGACTAATTTTAAATCCTTTAATATTTGATTTATTAATAAAAACAAAATCAGATTTATTTTCATCAATACCTTGCAAAACTTTGCGTAAATAAATTTCTTTAATGTACATGCGTAAATGAATTTCTTTAATGTACATGCGTAAATGAATTCCTTTAATGCAGTGGGGTGTTAAATAAAAGAGGAGGACGCCCTGAGAACAAAGAAATGAATTTCGTTTAGTTTCTTTTTTGCGTCATAATATGTCCTTAAAAAATGCGATCTCCGTGTCTCTCCTCTAATTATTAATAAATCAACACAACATTTTTTTTTTTTTAAATGTCACAGTTATTCTTTGTCAAAAACTAACAGTTTTTAAGGAATTTTCCATGCTCCGCATATTTTGCTGCCGTTTTGATAAATTGCCTTCAGACTCTTTGTGCATCCTGAAAGCACATACTAACTTTATTTTACTTTCTCACATGCGAAGTATTTATAAGGCCGACTTCGATCTAATTTGCCATACATGTTCATGTTCAGAAAAAAACATATCCCCGAGGCGAAGTCGATTTAGCTATAAATTTCGAGGCACTAACACCAAAAACCCTGATTTAAAAAAAAAAAAAAAAAAAAAAAAAATCTTAGCCAAATAGACCGTCTTCCCGGGAAAATCCAGTACATGAGAATATAGCTATAATTGCAAAGGGTAAATGGTCGGGTTCGATTCTTTGCCGGAGAGTAATTATTTTTATGGTAAATTTAGATAACACTATTAATAATAATTAAATGTCACAACGAAGAACTGAAAGAAGTTACAAATGGAAAACACAAAGTACTAATTGAGCAAGTTTGGTAGGTACTGATTGTATCATTTACATATATTTTGAATTACGAACAAAAGTTTAAATTCGGCCAAGATTTCAAAAATGAAAATTTTCCAACCGGATAAAAATTTACTTAACGTGATAAACAACTTATTCGAATTGAGTCAGTTGCTAGAGGTAAAAGCTGTTTTCAAGATCTTAATTTATAAACTTTTATTAATCAAAGGCACATCATATATATATATTAGGTATATACTCATTAAAGTTTGAGAATACCTATCCCCAAAAAGGGATGCAATTTTTATATTTATTACAAAAAAAAAACAACCATAAATTACCCTTTAAGACTTTAAAAGTATTTTAAATTATATAAAATATAAAGGGGACAGCGCAGAGAAAAAAATGTATATATTTATTCGTATGCGTTAGGTTCTATTTTTAGGTCAAATAATAAACCACTTCTCTGTCATTTTAATAGAGATGCTTAGAGAATGGATAAAAAAAATATTCCGAGATAATACATTTCAGCTAATTGATTAATTTTATAATCAAGCTTAGTCTATGCTTGGTATAAATATATATTACAATATATTACATCCAAGTATCAGTTTAGTAACGATGAAAAAGAATAACAAAATTCATAGAGCAACTAAATATTTATCATCAAAAACAATAAATAAAAATAGTATTATAATAAATAAAAAAAATTGCTACATGTGTAAAATGAAGACGCAGGTGAAATTGCCGAAAATAAAGCATGACATAAACGTTATTGTGATATTAGATGTAGGCACGTTGCAACATATTAATAATTGAGTGAAATTTAACATGACATTAACATGTTCACACGTGGGCATCTGCCTTGAACAGTTAGAGCAATATTGTTCCGAAGAAAATTGAATTTAGCTTGGCTTGTCTGTCAGGAGTTGAACTTTCAAAACCAATTTACACTCTTCTCGACTCTACTAATAATTTTATATCCTATATATTGAAACCTGGTGCAACCATAGTATATTTTTTAAGATGATTTAATAAATTGAGGATTATTATTTCATAAGAAAAACCAAGATTATTATAATTCATAAGGACCCTTAACTCAAAATAAGTACTTTTCCTACCGTTAACATAACAATACATTGCTTATTTATCATTCAGTTCACGAATAGTTCAATTTAAAGCTTTGGAAATTGGACAGCAGTTTCATAGATGGATATTTAATTCAATTGTTTCATTCTCATTCTATTTTAGGAGTTTTCGAACGGTAGAATCATAGCTAGTTAGTTAAAATATGGCTGGTTGGGTGCTACACAGTACATTCCTTATTGTTTTCTTTTCCTGAATCATTATAAACTAGATTTTTTACCGGAAACTCGAATTTTACTGTTTCATTGATATATAAATGGACATTTACAAAACAAGTGACTCGTGATAAAGGTTTCGAGAAAAAAAAATAATAATAATAAGCGTGGTTAATCTCTGAGGGCAACAGCCTAAATTTATTATCATAATTTATAGCTCTAATTCAAAACAAAAGGTATGAATCTACTGATTATGTTGAAATTTTATAAAAATCTGTTTAGTTTACTCTAACCACGACATGCTTTTCACTGAAGGGACCTTATTAAGTGTAAATCCATCAAAATTCCATCTATAAGAAAAGGCAAGCTAATTAATCTGAGACATAGGTAAATAATTGTCATATAAATTCGTATTTTTGTACCACTGTCCCCATTCTTATTGTCTTGTGCGGAATTATCCCGGGAAGAAATTTTTTGTAACGCTGACACTTACCAACAAGTAACATAATCATAATCTATAAAGAATAAGAATAACTTGTATTTTATTCTAACCTCAAATGGTTCCTACAAACATTCCTCAAATTATCTTCTCACACTTTAAATCAATCTCGAATTTATTACTATTGTAGTAATCAATTCTGACTAATAATCTAACTAATAAACGAATGTTCACAGTTTGCGGTGAAGTTGGAAGAAAAGAAAGAATAGTCGGAGGTAGAAGAGCTGAACTACACGAGTTTCCATGGCTTGGACTGATGGAAACCAACGGTACGTTCTACTGCGGTGCTAGCCTTATCACAAGCCGCCATCTTTTAACAGCAGCTCACTGTTTATACGGGTAACTATCTAGTGTATCTTCATTTGAAGTGTGATAAAAATAGTAAGCTTAACGTGATTTGGGCAATTTTTCAACACATATGATATGGAATCATTATTGCTTAAAATTATTTAACATCCTTTAGCTTAATTATTTTATACTTTTATTTCATTAATTTTGTCATTTACAAAAACAAACAAAAACAAAATGTGATGATGTTATTTTACATATTGTGGTGGAGAGAATCTCTAACTTATTTAGTTCGAGAAGTTAAATTAATTTAGCAAAGTATAAAATACCTAATCTATTCTTAAATTTAGTAACTTATCACATACCTATAAACATAAAACCACATCCCTCTAATAGTATTTAAGGATTATTTATTATTATTATTTATCCGATACTGCTTATCAAAATAACCACACATGCAGGCGGTATTAAAAAAAGGACTTGGATTAAAGGTGAGAGCCAGCTTGTGCGTGTGGGTAAAATTACTTACCACGCCTGCTCGGCCATCACTGAATCATAAGCAGTACGAGATGAGATTCGATTCCTCGCCGTGATTCCAAGTCATACTCTCTTCGGTGGTACAATGTACAGAGGTATGATGTGTGAAATGGCTGGAACTCTCTACCACATATAGTACTACATATAGGGTATAGTAAAAAGGGACTAAGTGATGGCCTAATTGCTAGTTTCAAACAAATGGTTTGTCCTACCCGTCTAGTACTAAGACCTTACTACAACTGATACTACTACTGGGTTAAAGATAATTGATTTATATAATTAACTAGCCGTTATGCCCGTGAAAACGGGCAGAATAAAATATGGTCAAAAAATGTAAATAGTTATTTACTGTTTAAATAGTAAGTTTTATGCTAGTAACTTCAGTGCAAGGTGGTGGCTCAGTGGTAGAGGACCCGCCTCATGTGTTGGAAGTCACTGGTTCAATCACAGCTTATGGCGCATCAATTTTTAACGTTATAAATCATTAAGAGGTGAGTCGTCGCCCGTCGCCGTTGCCGTCGCCCGTTGTCGGGACACTACTCGATTATATAAAAGATTAGAAAGAAAAACAAATCAGAGAAAAATTGCTTTCTACAACAAACTTTTTTTAAAAAAATGGATGTACTCTTACTCTTTAAAGTTAAGACAAATAATACGTTATATATAAGAGCAGCTGTTTAATTAATTTATGATATTATTATGAGTATATTAACCCGACAGCCCTTAATAACTTAAATGATTATTAATCCCAATAAGTTTAAATGGTTTATTATGTATAAAAAATAGAATGCCAATTGGTGTGGCACATAGCTCCCTCGCATTGGTTTTTGCAAGCCATTATTGTCTAATATTGGTTTATTTGTTTCCCCCGTTTATATTTTTGTTCTATCAAAATTGATTTGATATTTTACACGAATTAAAGTATCAATTTAGCAAAAGTTAAAGGGCGCTGACGGTTCATATTGATTTGGGGCTATCTGTGGGTTACTTTCGATAAACTATAAAAATTTTATTTAAATCTGATAAGTACTTTTGAAGCTATGGGTGTAAATAAAAGTATGTTTGTGTGCATGTGAAAGAGAAACAAACAGGCGCAGAAGGTTAAAACTTATATGGGACCAACAATGGGCTAATTATGACCTACCACCCAAATTGCATTAAAATTTGATGTGTAGTTTTTAAGATATGGAAGTTCACAAAAAAATGAACGACAGACCGACAGACAGACACGAAACCAAAAATGATCCCTGATGTCTGAAACGGGTTTCTGTCTTGGAATTTTTGAAATCGGAGACCTAAAAATTTTTCGTTCTTCGAAACGATCACATAGCTTCCGTTACCTTCGGTAAGCTCGGAAGCAATATTAAAACAAGTAGCAAATCATATAGCAACAATAATAAATCCCTTGTAATTCGTTTAGTATAGCTACTTAATATTAACACCTTTGCTTCCTATAAAGAAGAGATTTTAGGTATAATCAAACAATTATTAATAGGATTACTTTAGAGTAAATTATGAAAGTTATTTTGCTAACCTGTTTGCATTTTATAGCACTGGTTTTCGGGAGATATTGATTATCTGCAGGGATTTAAAACTAACATAAATTGCATTTTCCCCATTAATTAAATTTCCTCCATTCATTAAATTTACCAGCTATATCTAATTTGATTAAACTCTTATAATAAAAGATAACACCCATCTTATGTTAGCGAACTAACATCAGATATAGGCGAAGCTGAGTTAGCTTATTCCTGAATCCTCTAAAATAGGACCGAGGCCCGAGGCTCAAACCCCAATGTATCTAATAATAATTCAAATACTTAAAAGTTAAGACGTTAAAAGAAGATAAATAAAACATCTATTGAATACATTAACGATAAATGTTACTTTAAGTTGTAGTGACAACACTTTAGTTCGACCTTCCACACTAGATCGTTGAACCCAACCTTCAAATACTTTCACAGACATTTCCTATCGCATGCACTTTATCAGAAAAGTGCATAACTCCCATATCTTAGTCCTTTAATGGGCCCACCTATGTATTGTTAGTTATGAGGACAAGCATTAGTGTTAACAGCCTGTAAACAACTTGTTGTGTATCATTAGGCTTCTTGTCTTTACTACACCAGCTATGCTTTAGTTAATACTGGCACTGGGACAGTTTATAGTAGGCATGTTGGTGGTAAAGCGATTTGTTTGTAGTAGTAATTCCGAACGTAGATACTTAAAATATTTATTTATGAGTATAAGTACAAATCAAGTCAGTGATACAGACCTTGCTCGACAATTTTGTCATCAGTAACAAAAATCGGTTCGATAAATCTAAAAAAAAAAAAACATTCTCTTATAGATATTGATACTTTATTTAAATCCCAAGTCTCATTTCTGTGGGCACGGCAGTACATTCTTTCCTGGAACCAAATCAAGGAATTTGGACCCCCCCCCCCC
>KZ652148.1:171852-197129 GCA_001010745.2 Gerris buenoi
ACAAATCAGACATCAAAATTAAGACAGACATACGACAAGATAGAGGGATTTCTTAGATCGCTAGAAGCACTAGGAGAAGATATATCTCATACACACTTGGTTCCACTCATAATATCTAAATTTCCTCCTGAAATTATTTTAAAGTTAGAAGAGGAAAAAGATACTTCGAGTATAACTCCTAAGGATTTAAGAACATATCTTAATAGGCTCATTTCAGCACGAGAAAGGTTAGAAACTCGTCTGAACGATTACAAGGGGAAAGATTTCAATGGAGAAAACAGCCAGAAAAGTGATGATATAGTCAGTTGTAACGTAGTTAGAAATGGGAATGATAATAGAGAAAAACGAACTACTACAGAGACGTTATTTGCTAAAGGAGCCCAATGTAAGCTGTGCACAAAAATGCACTGGAGTGATCAGTGCGATGTTTATAGGACTCTTGAAGAAAGAAAAAATAGACTAAAGGAAATGGGTGCGTGTTTTATTTGTTTATCTACTTATCATAACGCTAAATCGTGCGGGGTTGTCAAACCATGCTATTATTGTAAACAATCGAAATGTCATAACAGAATTTTGTGTCCAAAACAATGCCTAAACAAAGATTCGGAAAAAACATTTCAAAAATCAATTTCGGCAGTAATTAATTCTAAAAATAAGAAAGAAAATTTAGAAGTAGAAATGAACAATAATATAGAGAATGAAGGGGACGAAACGGTGCATTTACAGACTGCAATAGTTGAATTTGTCAACCCTTTAAATAGACTGAGTAAACACGTCAGGGCTCTTCTAGACAGTGGCAGTCAAAGATCCTATGTGACTGAAAGATTAGTCAGAGCACTGAACCTAAAGAAAACAATTAAAGAGCAAATTTCTGTCTTCGTGTTCGGAACAGAAAGACCAAAAGTCATAGAAACGGCAACAGTTAACTTTGAAATTAAATTAAAAAATGGAAAAGAATTAAAAATTAAAGCCAATGTAGTTCCATCGATTTTAAAAGAATTCGGAATACATCCTATATTAAAAGAAGTTAAGGAAAAATATCCGAACTTAGGCCTGGCAGACGATTTAAATAAATTTAATGGGAACATGGAAGAGATTGACATGTTAATAGGAAATGGATATTACTTCGATCTGATTGAATCTGACAAGATAGAAATAGGTCCAGGATTATATCTAGTTAGCACTAAGTTAGGTTGGATAGTCAGTGGTAGAGGGAAACGGGTAGATCATAAATCAGATATAAGTTTTTGTACATTCTCAAAAATGGTTGATGAACTAAATTCCTTTGAAAATCCAGATTATCTATTAGTTCCAGATAAAGATTTAGACCTTAGTAAACTATGGGATCTCGAAAGTATTGAAATGAGAGAAAACCCGATTGAAACAAAAAACGACTTCGCGCTAAAAAAGCCTGAGGATGTTAAAGTTAGATTTGTACCTGAAGACGAAAATATAGCACATCTAGCTACTAGAAGCTGCTCAGCTCAGGAGTTAAAAGAAAACGAAGCGAGGTGGAATGGACCAAAGTGGCTCATAGAGAGTGAAGACCAGTGTCCTGAGGGGCACATACGCTATTGTGATACACTGAAAGAACAAATAGAAGAGTCACCTGAGGAAACTGAACAAGAAGTTCAGACGGCTATAGGTCTTAGTGTAGCAGACAATACCTTGTCTCCATTTGAAATAGATCAAACTAGATCTTCAACTTATAATAGACTTATCAGCGCAACAGCAATATGCTGTAGATTTTTTAATAGATTTAAGAAAAAGAAAAAACAGATTACTTCTAAAGAATCAGTTAAAATTAGTGAACAGGTATGGTTTAGATATTTACAAAGAAAATATTACGGAAAGGTAGATTTGAAATTAGGAAAAAGAAATTATATTCAGATTCAGGTAGGGTTATTTTTAGATAAGGATTTTATTTTAAGATGTACAGGTCGCNGATATTATCAAAAAGTGACAATATCTCCTAAGTGAAAATATGACCTTTCTTTTATCCGTGATTATCATTCATTGTTACAACAACAAGATCTAACAGGCTTTTGGCATTCAAGTACAAAGTCAATAGTAATCGGTTAACGAGTATTAAGAGTACATATATATAAAAATAATTACTGCTTACTAATTGTTTCCAAATATGGAAGTATGAGCAGCTCCTCGCTTGCAATTGGTCTATCATTATCAACCTGTAACAAAAAAACATAATGTTCAAGTCAAAAGATTAAGGATTATTCAGTTTACAATGCTTTTCTAGTTAAAAAGTAGAAGAATACAAAGTGCATATATATATATATATATATATATATTCAAACCATTTGTTCATAACTAAGTCAAGCATAAAGTAGGCGATATCTGTTTTTAGCATATAAATGAATTTAATAATGTCTTCAACTACATTAGTTGAAATTTATGATTTCCGGAGAAAGATAATACTTTTAAATAGTATTGGAAATCTATTTTATTAAATGTTGGTTCCAACAAAAAGAAGTGCCGCCACTCAATTCCCTTAATTAATCATAGTTAACCCACACGTCTCCAAGCAAGTAAGTCAAAGGTTTCGCTCCCAGTGAAAAAATCAACTTAAGGATTTTTGAGCATTGTTTGTCGCCATAGCGATGCAATGTTATTGTTTATGTTGTCATTAAAAATTAATCTAAAAGAGTGTAATAAAATAGTTGTAAATATACGAGTGAAAAGAAGAAAAAGTCTGTCCTTATTCCATAGTTATAAGAGGGATACAGGACATTGTTCGAACTAGTGGAATATTTTTGCCAAATATGTCAAATAAAATAGAATAATCATAAATCTCTTGATTTCTGGTAAAACCCACGGCTCGACAATGTAATTTTTACCAGGAAACTGAAATACATAATTAAGACGAGACAACCCAAAGAAGGATAGGAATAAAGTTAAACAGGATTATTTTACTTTTAAGGGTATGAAGTTAAACTTTGTATTTTAGGGAGCCAGCGTATCCGAGGGTCTTAAGGCACTCGCTCGGCTATCAATAAGTCGAGGCAACTCGAGGTCGTGGGTTCGATCCCGTGCCATGGTACAGCCCGAGGGACACCCCCCTATGGGTCACTCTCCCCCACGCTTTGACGCCCGCTTACATATAGCTTACTAATGACCATACTCGCTTCGGTGGTACAATGTACAAATGTATGATGTGTGAAGTAGCTGGAACTCTCCACAATGGGGCGTAAAAAGGACCTAAAAGATGGCCTAATTGCTAGGTTCGAACAAATGGTTCGTCCTACCCGTTCTAGTAGGAAGTACTAGACTACTACTAAACTTGGTACACTACGATGCTCATCGTATCTCAAGATACTTCTAGCTGTGGTCGTGGTACCTATCTCTTACCAATTACATCTCTGAGACGTGATCTTCATGTATAGACCTATATCGTAGTGATTAAATCAGTATTGGAGTACGCATATTCCAAATAATTGCTGGAGTGAGTTTAGTCGGGGGGTTATGCTTTATTATGAACCAGATATTTAAACAACTAATCGAACTAAATACTAATCTTATTATTTGGATGAAGGACAATTAAAAACAGAAAATGTCCTTTTTAGAAAAAATACGAGTTCTCTTTTATGTCAATTGAAGCTGGCATGAACTAAATGTATACACTATTAGTAATTGTAATGATAGTATAACTTCGCTGTTGGATATAATTCTAATACAATGCGAAAAAAAGAATTACATAGCACATATGTAATAATTCATATGAGCTCATTACACAATCATAATCTCATTACAGATTTATTATTATACATAAACAACTCTCAAAGAAAAGAACGAAAAGTATACCTTTAAATAAGGAGTGTATATTTGCTTCTAAATGTTTTTAGTAAGTACAAGTAGGACTATAGGCAACAGAAAAATTATTCAAAAGTTTTGAAATGAAAAGTTGAAAGCAAATAGAGGTAGCTTGCAGAAAAGGGAGAAATATTATACACTTTTGACATTGACAAATTGGTGAATTCAGGGATCAATCAATACATAAAGAATGTAATACTTTTTATCGATTACATCAAAAGTTACAGGTTGTTCCTGATCGAAATAATGCCGACTGGAGCAGTTTTGGTTGGACTTTCTGACAACCGAAGAATAATCATTAGAGTAGAAATTCTTATTTTAAAGTCGTAAGGAACTGAATTTGGCCAGTGATTTATAGATCAAGAAAGTTTCGATTAAGCTCGTTTGATTAGTAATTTATTAACTTGAAATTTTACGTAATATTTATGTTACGTAAATTCCATCTTCGAGATACAGTTATCATATTGCTTCCGAGCTCACCGAAGGTAACGGAAGCTATGTGATCGATATGTAGGCAAAAATGTTTTATGTCTTTGATTTCAATAATTCAGGGACTGTCTGTCGGTCTGTTAGTCTGTCTGGCACTCAATTTTTGCGACTCAACATATATCTTAAAAACTACTCGTCCGATTTTACTTAAATTTGACAATAATAGATTTTAAAAGAATTAAAATATACGAAATAAGGCACGAGAAAGCTATATGCCACACTAATTGGCAGATTATCCTTCCTTAAGATATTTGATGATATTAATGATTTTATTTTTTTGCATTTACAGACGAAAAGCTCGTGACATCAAAGTTATTCTGGGTGAACACGACAGAAAACGAGGAGATGATGGAGACACCACGGTAGTAAGAATAAAGAAGGCAACAATGCATCCACAATTCAACTTGGCTAAGATTGAACATGATATCGGTATCATAGAACTAGCAGTTCCTGTTTCCACATTAGGACCAAGCATTAAGACTGCCTGTATCCCAACAAAAGGTAATACTCCATCTTACATTAAAATATAACAGAACGCAGCAAAAATAATAGTAGGTAAATACAATTTGCCTTAAGTAACTGAATAAAGGGTAATTAAGATAACACATAAGACTGGATTCACTTAAAAAAAAACATAACAATTACTACGTTTCTATGTGTTTATAAATACGAATTGAATCCTGATTTGAAAGGGAACAAGCTAGGGGTTTCCAAAAGTAGTATTGAATCTGTATCCAATACGAAATAAAAAAAAAACTTTTTCTTGGTTACTTTTGGTGAAGGTTATAAATAATTTTGTACCCTCTACCTTTTACAGCCATGTTTTTTATTACATATTTTTAACAGGTTTGACAACAGTTTCATTGTTCGAACTAGTGGAATATTTTTGCCAAATATGTCAAATAAAATAGAATAATCATAAATCTCTTGATTTCTGGTAAAACCCACGGCTCGACAATGTAATTTTTACCAGGAAACTGAAATACATAATTAAGACGAGACAACCCAAAGAAGGATAGGAATAAAGTTAAACAGGATTATTTTACTTTTAAGGGTATGAAGTTAAACTTTGTATTTTAGGGAGCCAGCGTATCCGAGGGTCTTAAGGCACTCGCTCGGCTATCAATAAGTCGAGGCAACTCGAGGTCGTGGGTTCGATCCCGTGCCATGGTACAGCCCGAGGGACACCCCCCTATGGGTCANAAAAAAGTTTATACAGAAATAGTACTCTGCGCTTGTCAGGATCGAGTTCAGGTGTTTTCATACAACACAATCCAAATACGATCCCAGAAATAGTGGATCGTATCAAGATCGAAATCGTAGTCAATCCGCATTGAATCTAAGTTTCCATGGACACATTGGATAAAAAAAAACTGTATTCAACCCGTATTTAAACATCATTGGAAACGTAGTAAATATGAGAAAAGATCGGAATAATAGAGCTGATATTATTTTGACAAAAATATAGGAAATTTTATGAAAGACGAGAGCTATCACACTTAAAAATTACAGGTGCTTTCATAAAGCTCAAAACTACTGAGTGCATTTAACCTTTCGAATAGTCTTGACAGTGAATAGTCTGAACTGTTCATGAGTAATGAACTGTTTATTTTTGAAATACAAAATACTATGGAATAATAAACAGTAAGCTTTTAAGTCAACCAAAATTGTATCTGTTTAAAATTTGTTTAATAAAGAATTGGCGCAATGCTGTAAAGAATATAAACGCAATTCTAATACAGACGATATACCTATATAGTTTCTCTATCGAAACTAAATTGTAAGTAAATTTTTTTCATAGGTTTCCAATTAACGTCTATTTTCTTTGGATCAAATAAATACATTTCCATCATAATAAAGTAAATATATCACATTTGATGCTGTCTTATACAATAGCTTTATTTTAGGCAAAATAGGTTTTAACAGAAAAAGGTCAAAATAAGTTCCTAAGATATAGGAGACAGCATATAATACCTAGGCAAAGGTGTGAACTTTATTGTCATCATCCAGTTTTATTCAAGAAACCAGCTGGATACCTGTGCTTTGCAAGAGAGTGTTCAACAGGGGATATAAATTTAATCTTTATTGTAAAAAAAAAAAAAAAAAAAAATATAAGAATTAAAATATTCATAACTTCGCTTCCCTAAAATTCCGATTAAGTTAAAAACTTCACCAAAAACCCTGTAATTCATAATGAAACATTTCACCGAAAAAATCAACTTATAAACGAGTCGAAATAATTGTTATACACATAAATTAAGCTACGTCCAACAATAAAAAAAACTTTAAAGTAGAAATGATTTATCACATTGAAAGACTTTATTATAACATCTAAAACTCCCAACTTAACTTTAAAATTATCCTAAACAAACTAAAACATCAATTAAAAAAAACTAAAACATTTACTCTACAGAGCTTTTAAAACCTATTTAAAAAATCCTAAAATAATAATATGATAATAACCACAGTTAAATAAATATTTTACATAAAAATAAAATCGTACCTTTATAGATGTCGGTAGTTTAAGAAAAGATCATGGGATATGTTTACCATTCGGTTGCTGACACTATACTGAAATCAAAGGCGAAAGATTGGGGTATTGTCTACATCCAGGTTCCAAGTCGTGTTTATGCGAAAACAAACATAATTTATTTATCTTTAATTCTGCGAATTAATTTAAATAAAAGAAATTTTATTATTAAACATTTTTTTATCTGTTCTTTGTACTTATTTTGAACAATATAACACAAGTCCAAAATATAATACAAGTAGAACAAATATTTTTTTAAATAATCTAATAAAAATCATTATTTGTTTAATAGTAAATATGAAGATATTTACTTATTTTTAAATTTATTTGTTCGTTATAAATACTATTCAACAAGGACACATAAATTGAATAATAAATACTCGATATAAAGAGAATTAGTATGAGGTTTAAGCGCCTCACTTCTCAATCAGAAATTAAATCTGCCAACAATTGCAGATACTATTTGAGCTCAGTTAAAAATTGTTTAAAAAATTATTTTAAATTTAGATCCATCTAAGGTACAACTGATAGAGGTATGACAAAAAGTTATAGGACCAAAGTTGTAGATCTTCTAAAACCAATAACTGCTGGTACAATTGGTGTTTCGAAAGGACTTACTGTTTAGCTGGTATAAGCCTCCAAAAAACCATATATCATACTCTAGTTATTGCTGCAATGGAAATATACGTTGATAATGAATGATTGAGTGAGTGGTATTTGGTACCGTTGTTATGTTTAGACTTACCGTTATTTATAATGGAATTAAGTAAGTGATTGAATAACATAAATTTATCACTATCTAATTATACAACATCAGGTTAACACAATCTATTTACTTTCAGGTGGTCGCAACCTGAGTGGTATGGAAGGTATCGTGGCTGGATGGGGCCGAGTAGGAGAAAATACTCCAACATCAGGTACCCTGAGAAAAGTAACTTTACCTCTCCTTACAACACAGGAGTGTTCATCCTATGGTTACCCATCTCACAGAATCACCAATAACATGTTCTGTGCAGGATTTAAAGGCGGCAAAAAGGATGCTTGTCAGGTAGTATATTCATATAAATAATAATATAACACAGCTTTTGTCAGTTATGAAGAAGTAAAAACGTAATATGTTCTGGTTATTAGATATGTAGTATTGAGAAATAACAAGCATAGTTACTCCAATTAATCTAAAAAGAAGTATTTATTACGATTATAATGTAATAGTAAGAACAAACTTTTCTTAAATGAACATGTCTAAAAATAAGCGATTTCCACAGTTGTCATGCCTAAAAGTACATTTTGCCCATCATATACGCGTTAATTTAATTATTATGCTGTTATGCTGTCTTATATCAAGCTTTTATTAAGATCATGATATCCCTTGAATTACCGTATTTTTCACCAGAAGCAGGACGAAGGATACCTCCTAAAGGGTTCTCTTCCCCCACGCTTTGACGCACGCTTACATAGCTTACTAATAACCATACTATACTCGCTTCGGCGGTACAATGTACACGTATGATGTGGGAAGTAGCTGGAACTCTCCACCACGGGTTTAGTAAAATGGGCCCAGGGCTAGGTCCTTATTGCTAGGTTCGAACAAGTGGTTCGTTCTTCCCGTCTAACCACTACTACTAATACTGTTTTTTACAGTTCTTATCTAAAAAGAAGGTTCCGAAAACAGGCGCGAGAATTGCAATAGAGGAAGCAGGCACTTGGTTCACACGTTTTGAAGCCCACCTGATTCCGACTCTTATTGCTATCAAGAGTAATAGTTGTTTATAACCTTTATATGATTATAACATTGTAGTTATGCGGGATGGTTATACATTTTTTATGGTTATAAAAGAACCTTTCTTATGGTTATAAAAGAACAATTACTTTATTCTTCTTGCTCGAGGTTTTTTTATTCATCTTTTTCTAAGTTTTTTTTTAGCTTGCTTTCTTGTTTGTTTGTTTGTGGGTCCAGAATAACTCTTACAATCGATTTTTAACAAACTTCCCGACTAGATAGACATTTGAAACTTTATAATTGCTCAGAACACGATGAAATGCATTATTTTAATACTTTTATCCATCTTTAAGCAGAATTTAATTCTTTTTCAGTAAATTTTGCTGACTGGAAAGTTAGTTCGAAAAAAAATCCGCAAGAATAAATATAAATGATAACCACCTTGCAGATTTTTTGCGAACTAACTTTCCATACACAACTAATTTTATGTTTCTATTATTCTATATAATTTATGATAGTTATGATTATGGTTAAGATGGAATTATGTTAATATCATGTTATAATCCCGCAGCTACGTTTTAGGGATACGTTCCGGTGTACCACGAATTATTACGCACAGCATTCAACAATTCAATTACGGTGTATATTATTACTTGCAGGCTTATCTGTTGCTTTGATAAATTTGGACTTATAACTTCTTTTCATTTTAGCAGTCCATTTTTGTGTGAGTAAACTGCTCATGGTTTACTCATTTGTCCTTTGTCTAATGTTTGTGTTTACCCACAAAAAAAGTATTCTTATTAATGCATAGAATGGTCAGGTTTATATATGATCCAACAGAAAATTTAAAAAGTTCTTTTTATCTTGTAAAAAGAACTGATCTTGTATAATTATTTTAATGCCTTGTTTAAAGAAAAGCCGATCACTAATGGGATTTTTAATCCTCTAATACGAAAAAGTAGTAAATCACACTAATCGGAATATTTTAGACTAATGTGGATAACAAGTTCAAAATAAATTTGTGTTAAATGTATGTGAAACTATAATAAGTAGTGATTTTCTTCCCGACATATTGGTTACTTAGAAATCATTTTCTCATTTTAAGAAAATTTTTATTTTTTTGAGATTTTTTATTTTAGGAATTAACACTTTCTGTATCAATAAACTAACACTGTACGGTACGTTCACTAAAGACTAATTTAAGAAGCGTGTGCATGTATCTGCTCCACCCTGGCCATCATCTGCTTTCTTTAATCGACACAATACATGTCTCTTATCTCAGTCTGATTCGGAATTCATATCTAAAGATTTAATTGCATTTATTACGTACAAGAACATGTGCTTGTTGTTGTAGTATCTAAAAACAATGTCCATGGATTGCTTGTCCAAAAACAACCCACATTACTTAAACAAAAAGGTTAGTTAAGTAATGAAAGTAGAAATACAGTAGATTGTAGGTTGCACTTAATGTAATCACGGTTGGTTAATATTATCAACCGCTTAGTGTGATAGTGATAAGATAGCTCAGAACGGACCCCACCCAATACCAATGCAATTAAAAATGTTCGTTTATTGTTATCAGAATTTCCTTTATTGTGATCAAATTTTATTGACATTTGTTCAATCATTTTCGGTGAAATGACTAGAGCTGTGGTAGGTGTTTCGGTGAACGTCCTTTTTTCTCAGAAAGTAATCCCCAATGCAATTTTGACGGAATAGAAATATGCAATAAAAGAATGCCAATTATACAATAAATTAAAGCAATTATTTATTCTATTTCCAGGGTGACAGCGGTGGACCAATTCATGTAAACGGAACTGCTCCTAACACAATGGAAGTAATTGGTAATTACGTTTTAATTAAAGAAAGAATAACAACAACTATCCATTCATTGTATACAAAAATAATCTCTTAATGAAAATAAAAAAAACAATAAATTATAAGCTGGTATGGTGCAAGAGGATCTTGACAGTCAACCCATGTACTACATAACCAATTTGCGCCACTGTGTGGCTAGGCCAGGGTCATGCCTCTGATTACTGTAAGGTAACTTGCCTAACTCATTTAGCTTCAGGGTCATGATACGTTTGACATCGCCCTAACGAAGACAGTTTACACCTACCTGACTTGACGATTAAAAGCAATTAAAACGTATTCATCATACAAATAGGCGTTAATTAGTTGTTTAAAATAAGTAAGGTAGAGACTCAGTTCATGGTCCCATTGACTCTAAACAACATTCTATTAATAGTAGTACAACTAAAGGCTAATTCCACTTTCACTTTATCCCAAAATAACCGGCAATTCAACTCTTCGCAGAAAAAATAATAAAATCGATCAATAAAAAAATAATACAAAATAATTGTCACGTAAAGAATATAATATGAATGTATATTCATTATAAAAATGTCAATACAAATAAATCAATAAAAATAAAACCTTATTAAAATAGAGCTTAAATATAACTTAATACAAAATTTCAATCAAATTTGATAGGATTACCCTTTTTTTAGTTATTTTTTAATATAAAGTAGCAATTATTTTGTCTAGTCCATAGCAGATTTTTTATCTAGATAAAAGTCAGCAATATTAAAGTGCCACAGCATTCTGCTGATTTGATCATGTACTTAGATATTGTGTCACTTTTTAATGTATTTATAGTTATGTTGGATCAATAAATGGCTTATTTATTTTATAATATTAAAGTGAAGAAAAAAATATATATAAAAGAATAAACTAATAACAGAAAAATATAGAAATAAAATAATTAAAAAATCAACACCAAAAAAAAAAAAAAATCGATAAGAACCAAAAATAATGACATAAAACAAATATATTATATTAATTTAAAACGGACCTACTCATAATTCATCAAGGTAATATGTGTTTGAAAAATGTACAGTTTTGAGAAGGAAATTCAATCAAATTAAAGACGAAACTTCATAAAAACCATTTATAAAAAAAATATAGTATGGGCCTAAATTTGCTCGACATCAGGTTTGCGCAAAATGTTTTATCGTGTATGGGGGCCTTTAGGTAAAACCGACTTACAATCTTCAATGGGCATCATCGGCACCAGAAAGAAGCATAAAGATCTATGAAATAAGCTGTAAAGAAAACAATTTTTGTACACTAAGTTGTGTTGTCTTTATTTAGCAATAACCTCTGATTCCTTGCACTTTCTGCTTCCCATCTCTCTAGCACTCATGCTAGCAAAAATTTCAGTCTTGCACAATACAGCAGTTGTAGGGACAATACAGCAGTAGCTGTTGACAATACAGCAGTAGTTGTTGACAATACAGCAGATGTAGGGACAATAAAGCAGTTGTAGGGACAATACAGCAGTAGTTGTTGACAATACAGCAGATGTAGGGACAATAAAGCAGTTGTAGGGACAATACAGCAGTAGTTGTTGACGCAATACAGCAAATGTAGGGACAATAAAGCAGTTGTAGGGGCAATACAGCAGTAGTTGTTGACAATACAGCAGATGTAGGGACACGATTTCTTACTTCTTACCCATTATTTTCAAAGGTTCTCTCAAGTAGTGGATATTTTCATTTCAAATAAATACTCTGTCATATATAATAATTTAAACTACATTATTTTGTTACGCAGGAGTTGTATCTTGGGGAAGAGGATGTGGAAGACCTAACTATCCAGGAGTCTATACAAGAGTAGATAAATACCTGAACTGGATAAAGGATCAAACTAAAAATGATTGCCTCTGTCATCCACCTCAGTACATGGGAAGGATACCAACACTCTGAACAAGACGATAAACAGCATTGAAGACCAAACCAAAAAAAATAATAACCTTTCTACACGAAGATTCCACTCGAACAAATTTCATTATGATCTAAATATGTTGTCAGTAATTTTATTTGCATTTTATTGTTTAGGAGGAATTTCGTTATATGGAATAGATCCATAGATAATAACCGAATTTTTAGGACACCTTATAATAAGTATTATTTCGTTGCATTAAAAAGTTACCTTATATAGGAATACAATTATGCATATTAAACCAATTATTAGGAATCACCTTATAACATAATCTTACAATCCAAACATAATCGTATGCTATGTCTTATCTTTACACTAAGATATGGCATTGCATAAACTACGTTAAATGTATTTGATACTATAAAAAAAAAAATACATACTTTCAAAGGATAATATTTCTGTAGCTTTAGTAATTTGTAAAGTAGGAATAAAAACGATTAAAATATTAAAGTAAGAAAAATACATAAATTTGATTTGTTTAAGCCAGGACTTAATTGTAAGAGTACCGTAAGTTGGGACATACGAAGGAATTTATATGCCTGCCTTAGGGATGCCTTAAGGAACATAACTATAAAAATAACTAGTTCCTAAATAAAATAACGTAACTAGTTCCTGTGTTCGAACGGGAAAAAAATAAAGGATTTTATCGTTGTGCATGTCTTGTATAGTAGAGTAATGGAGCGGAGATGTTCTTTGGAACATAAACTGAAACGTTCCACAAACTAGTTATTGGTTTGGAACGAAACGTTGTAACTCGTTCCATCCATGGAACCTTTCCTCTCATCCCTAGTACACCTGCATACATTGTATCAGCTAAAACGGTATAAAAATTCATTTTAAGGGAACTTTTTAATTAATACAAATAACTGCGGTATTTCACACTTAATGGAAGCTTCAAATTTTTATAAATATATTATAAAAATACCAATAAAAAAGTTAGAACATGAAGTATTTAAATTATGGTAATTACAAAGTTATGACAAATGAAAGTATTTAATAATGGTACTTTAATTAGTAAATTAAAAAGTATTATTTTTTTAAAAGTAGGAAAAAAAATTAAATAATTTTTCAAGGAAATAGAAATAATAAATTGAAGTAACTTAAGTAAGAGGTTGAATAAAATCAGATTAGCTAAATTATTTTAGTATTTTTATGAGCATTTAAGTGAAAATATATATTTGGTTACCAATTTTATACGCTTTCAAACTATTTTAGAAATTAGTAAACATTTATTTTTACTGTCTTGATTAGTTAAGTTTAGAGAAATTTCATGGCTTTTTTATTTGAATGAGTAATTTACGAGATATATTATTTCTGTAAATTAAGTCAATCTGTATCCAGAAGAATACATAAAAATAAATAAAATTATTGCTTGATTAATTTAATAACAATACTGAGTTCTATAAGGTTTAGAAATTTCACGAATTTTTTTAAGTAAAATTAATCACATTTATACTTAGAATTAGACTTAGAAATTTATCAGTGCTTCCAGTAATTTTATTAAGATACTAATTATGTCTAGTGTTTACTATAACAAATATATTTTCAATTGGGTATGTAATAAAATATATTTGAAAATTTGTAAATCGCTTACTTTGAACAAGATTCAATAATAAATAAATAAATAAATAAATATTCCAAGATTAATTTACAATCAATTATCAAGTTGCATAACGGTAACAAAATCAATTAGTAGAGTATGACATATTAATAATTTATTATTGTAATAAAATTAGATTTCCATTTCACTGCCAATATGATCTCCTAGTCAGATAATAATTAATATATTACAGAGAACAATAAATAAGATAACTGTAAAAATAAATAATTATTAAAAAGCAATAAAAAAAGCAATTATAATTAAAAGGTAATAATAAATTATGTATTTGTATTAAGAACTTCAGTAGAAGCCCGGAAATTCAAATCCAACGTATTTATAATTATTCTAAATCTCTTTATATTAAGACAAATAGCATTCCTTGTACTAGAACATATTGGAATATACCTGTAAACTATATCAGGAACAATTTTATAAATGTCAATAGACAATAAGAGCAAAAACCCCGATAATCCGAGCAATTCCAGATATACGAAAAGGCCCAGATCCCAATTAATTTGGATTTCCGAGGTTACTCCTGTGTATTTATATTTAAATATAATTAATATTTTTGTTCAATAAGTATAAAAATAATTATAGTTGAGTTGTACTTACTACTATCTGTGATATTATGATTTATAATCATGCATAATTAAAGTTGAAATTAATACAATTGCGTTAAAACATAGGATTTAAATTTGTATTAATTCATTTGTATTAAATCATATGTTTAATAAAACATTATTGGAAAAAAATGAGATTTTTATTTTTATTTGTTAGCTTTATTTTATACCCCCTTTTACTTCACCCCTTTTTATTTTAGCGTTTTAACTTTTTCATATAAGTACATATAAATAGAGGAAATACTCAATAAGTCCAATAAAATATTTTAAATTTACATTTACAATTTTTAATTTTTTACATGAATTAAAGTATCTATTTAGAAAAAGTTAAATTTCCGCAGGAGGCTAAAATTAGTCTGGGGGTTTCTACGGTCTTCTTTCGACAAACCATCCAATTTTGTAGGATACTTTTGAAGATATATGTGTAAATAAATGTATGTTTGTACGCATATTGAAGAGAAACAAATAGGCGCAGAAAGTCGAAATTTATACGGGACCAACAATGGGCTAATTATGACCTGTCATCGAAATTTCAAGAAAATCGGACGTGTAGTTTTTAAGATAATTTGGCAAACATTGAGCGACAGACAGAGACGGAACCTAAAATGTTCCCTGATGTCTGAAACGGATTTTCATCTAACAATTCTTGAAATCGAAGAAATACAAATATGATCGTTCTTCAGAACGATCACGACCACATAGCTTCCGTTAACTTCGGTAAGCTCGGAAGAAAAAATTTTGTGATAAAATTTGTTGCATAATTAGATTAAATATTATTTTTTAATGCTAATTGTAATAAATAAATAAGTAGTATTTATGATACATATTAACATTGTATTATTTTATATAGAACGCTTGTTTGATTAAAAATAATAGAAATTTTATAAGTACAATAACTAATATGAAATATGACTATACTGAGAATATAAAACTTGAAAGAATGTAAATAATGAAATTGAAGTAAATTAAAACTACTAGTATAAGTAATTTTGCACCACAAAATCAAAAATAAATGACATAGTTGCAACTTGCAAAGAACATTCTTTTGAATATAAAATGCTGACTTAAAGCTACTTTAAGATTTAAGTTTTTAGTTAAATGTAACTCATAAAATAAGGCTCATTTGAGTTTTAGAGTTTACCGTTATCCGTATAGCGAGTTTGATTACAATTTAGATTGGATTGAGAAGTTCCAATCATTTATTTAATGAAGCATACAACTTAATCTAAAAAGTATTTAGTTAATGACGTCTTATGTTGACGGAAACTTGAGCACTTTCAAAAACTAGTAATGCGAGTATAGTCGATAATGTGTCTGAATATTTTAAAACTTTTAAGTTTGATTGAATTGAAGTCACCTTGTAGAGTTTTATAGTGAATATATTATAAATAAATGAATACAAACATTTCTTATATCAATAAAACCAAGAAACCTAATAACTAAGGTTTTAGGTTGTTAAATATTAAAAGGATAAAACTAAAATTAATTTGATTCATGTCACTCTAACTAAGTTGATACAAATTGAAGTTTGTTTATTGGCTCTCATTAAGTAACTGTTCGATTTAGGAGAAAAGCGTATTTATCTTTTCCGCGCATTCTATTTGCAAATTATCTTGTAATTATTTTATATGTATTTGTATTAAGTGTTTCCTATTTTATTATTTTTACTTCCGAGCTTACCGAAGGCAACGGAAGCTGTGATCGTTGAAGCCGTGAAGAACGACATTTTTATTGTCTCCAAGTTAAAAAAATTCCAAAGACAGAAGTCCGATTTAGACATCAGGGAACAATTTTGGTTTTGTTTCTGTCTGACTCAATTTTTCGAACCTACATAACTTAAAAACAGCACGTCTAATATTAATGAAATTTGGATGGTTGGATATAATTAATAGTTGGTTGTTTTGACTAGAGATTTCGTGGCACCACTTCATAATTATGACTAGAGAGGTTAAAAAAAGAAACAACAATAATGTCACCACAATTTTTTTTTATCAGTAAATAGACGCGTTTCGACTTACAATATCATATTCAGTATGCGTGTTAACTTAGTAAGAGTGAATGCTGTACTGTTAACTATTTTACAAAAATAGTTTACTGCTATTTACAACTATTAACTATTTTACAATTTTTAACTATTTTACAAAAATAGTTAACATTTGTAAAATAGCTTCTCAAGTCATAATAAGTTCTAATTAGCCCATTGTTGACCCTCATAAAGGTTACAACCTTCAGCGACAAGTGATAAGTGTAAATTGCCTATTACTTGAAGATCTTCCAAAGTTTACATCCAAGATAAACGATGAAAGAATTATAAGATGGCCCTTCAGGCCCTTTCATTTTTTGGATGAAACCCTGGTTACGTGAACCGATGAATGGTCGAGAGGGCACGTTCTTCAAGGCGTATCACAGCCCACCTATTCTGCGTTATCACTTATCAATAGGGCTAGGATTTGAGCATATTTGCATATTTTTTTCCTGAATAGTACTCATGGAAAGAAGCCTTTTGGTGGTATTTTCACTTCTCTGCGACCAACAGAATTTAAATTTATCGAGCATATAAATGCATATAATGGCTGTTTTTATAAAAGCATATAAATGCATATTCTTGTGGTTTTTCGTCTAAATACTTTGTTTTTATTAAAATTCTCCCCCAAATGCATAAAATGGCTGTTCAGAAAAGCATATAAATGCATATTCTTGTGGTTTTTTGTCTAAATNAAAAGATATGGTTTTCGAGCATATCAATCGAGCATAAAAGATATGGTTTTCGAGCATATCAATCGAGCATAAAAGATATGGTTTTCGAGCATATCAATCGAGCATAAAAGATATGGTTTTCGAGCATATCAATCGAGCATAAAAGATATGGTTTTCGAGCATATCAATCGAGCATAAAAGATATGGTTTTCGAGCATATCAATCGAGCATAAAAGATATGGTTTTCGAGCATATCAATCGAGCATAAAAGATATGGTTTTCGAGCATATCAATCGAGCATAAAAGATATGGTTTTCGAGCATATCAATCGAGCATAAAAGATATGGTTTTCGAGCATATCAATCGAGCATAAAAGATATGGTTTTCGAGCATATCAATCGAGCATAAAAGATATGGTTTTCGAGCATATCAATCGAGCATAAAAGATATGGTTTTCGAGCATATCAATCGAGCATAAAAGATATGGTTTTCGAGCATATCAATCGAGCATAAAAGATATGGTTTTCGAGCATATCAATCGAGCATAAAAGATATGGTTTTCGAGCATATCAATCGAGCATAAAAGATATGGTTTTCGAGCATATCAATCGAGCATAAAAGATATGGTTTTCGAGCATATCAATCGAGCATAAAAGATATGGTTTTCGAGCATATCAATCGAGCATAAAAGATATGGTTTTCGAGCATATCAATCGAGCATAAAAGATATGGTTTTCGAGCATATCAATCGAGCATAAAAGATATGGTTTTCGAGCATATCAATCGAGCATAAAAGATATGGTTTTCGAGCATATCAATCGAGCATAAAAGATATGGTTTTCGAGCATATCAATCGAGCATAAAAGATATGGTTTTCGAGCATATCAATCGAGCATAAAAGATATGGTTTTCGAGCATATCTGGAGATTTTATCGAGCATATCAATCCGAGCCCTACTTATCACCTTCCTATTTATTCTAAAATTGATTAATTTCCTCTATACCATACCTTTTAAATAAATTTAGCAAACCATTATATTTTATATATTATTTGATTGTGGTAAGCAATGTTATTTAAGTGGCAAGACTTACAACACATGGCATTGGTCCCAGGATTACCACGGCCATTGTCCTTTGTATTTAGTTCAATAATTAGTTCACAAGATTTGCTCGCATAATCCTTGCATTCTTTCTCTAACGAAACATAATTGCTACCCTTAACAATCAAGGAATTAAGGAACACTGACAGTGAAAACACATATCTGAATGAAAATCGTTAAAGAGGGTTATATTAAATCTGAGAAGTTCATCAAGAGGGTACACTTTCGATGTCCATCCAAAGTGAAATAGTACAAATCCTATTTTAAGCAAAACCCAATACTTCAGTTTTTAAATTACTAAATAAGATAAAATTTGAACATTTAATATGACAAATACTTAATAAAATACATAAACAAATATATAATGCAGAATATATTTAAATAAATATATAATGCAGAAACTAATAATAATAAGTAAGGCCAGAGGGACTACAGCATTCCTCGTTAATAAAATGATCGACGCACGAAGATATGAATTAAGAACATCTTATTACCATTTAAATCTCGGGGCTACACTCAAATGTATTGCGGGGTGTCTATTCACACAGTTTAAGGCGTACGTAAAAGAAATTCGCACCGACACCACTTTATTCATCTAAACCTAAAGCCTTCTTAAAGATTAACATTTTTCTTTATAATTTATTTATTTATTTATTTTTTTTGTTTATTGGAGGAACATTATATAAAGGCCAAATAGCTTATAATTTGTTTTAACTGTTTATGATTTAAAGAAGAGGAGTTTATTTTATTTTTTATTTATTTATTTTTATTTATTTATTTTATTTAGTTTCTATTGTAGTTTTATCAAGAACATCTGGATATATAAATAAGACAGAACGATCGACGAACAGATAGATGAAACAAAACCAAAAATGGTTTTTCAGTCTAAGAATTGTTGAAATCGGAAACATAAATAAAAGTTTTTCACAATACTTCCGTTACCTTCGGTGTGCTCAGATAGATACAGAATGTTTTAAACATGATTTATACTTAGGAAAAAAGTAAATACATTTTATGTATTACATTTGTAATATTATTGTATTTTTTTGTAATTTAATAACTGCTTTTTTATATCAATGGTGGAAATAAATATATTTATTATTATTATTATTATTATTATTAAATAAAATTCCACAAAATATTGTAACTTTATAGTGTAAAGGAAAGTTTCGAAACTTCTGAGGATAATTTATAATGCATTAAATTTTTTCAAATCCTTCTGTGTTCTAGTTAGGGTATTTCTCTTTCTAGTTAGTAACTGCACTATGTTCTAGCAGAGTAACTCCACTCCTAGTTCGAAGCTTCATTCTAAACTTTTTCATAACTTTAAACTTGTAACATTTTTATTCCATTTATACTAACATATCGTTGCACTACGTATTGTCGGCTAACGAGTATTTAATCTATACGTATTCTTTTTACTAGGATAGGGTTTTATTTTAAACCTTATCTAACTTAAATAAGATTCACTCTAATAGTAAAGCGAACGTAGTATATGCACCGAGAACGTAGATATCTCATTATGACGAAAAAAAAAGTTGCAAATTAGTGTGGCCCATAACTTTTTCGAGTCCTGTTATAAGATGAATGGTAAATTGATTATAAAATAATGTGATTCCACTAGAAATTAAATTTTTCAAATTTATTTTAATTAATTAGTACATGTGTTTAGAGGGTTGATATTAAAGATACCAACAGTGGACTAATTATGACGTATCACCTGAATTTCATTAAATTCAGACGATTAGTTTTTAAGATATAATGGATCGCAAAAAAGTTATACCACAGACAACAGACCAACGTGTAATGTCTAAAACGGAGTTATGTCCAGAAATTTTTTGATGAATATTAAGTTAATGTTGCTGACAGCAGACCAAATTGAGAACTATTTTATACATAATATATTTATTCCAGATCGTACATTCTACCTACTAGCCAAGGGGTAATTCCACTTTCTAGCTTTGTTACAAATGCGTATACTCAACTGCAATACAAGAATGTTTTGCGTAGCGCTAGTACTTATTTCAGTAATTGACCGAGCGTAGCGAGGTCTTTGTTTTAACTCGACCGTTTGGCATTTCGTCTGTCTGTCTCCTAAATGTACATCGACTGTCTTTGCGAGGGAGGCCGCAGGCCGACCGAGCTGTGGTGTGGGGCGGGGGCGCAACTACTCATTGTACGTCAGATGGGGGAGGGGGGGTAAACATTTACTGTATTTTAAGGCGCCACTGCAAAAAACAAAAAAATAATTATACCCCGCCTCTTGATTTTCGGAAAAATTTCGAGTTGGTAATGTCAAAATCGGTTAGGAACCTTAAAAATCGCTTGACCAAACATAGGGTAAGGGCACTTTTAAACCACTCCTTAAGGGTGAAAATCGGCCCTAAAGGGTAAAATAGAGTGTTATTTGGATTTTTGTACTGATGGGTGTGTTTGTCGTAAAGGCATGCAGTTTTCTGAAAATTGTTAAGGTTATAGTGTATTTTTAGGGAAAAATTCTTAATGCCGGGAAATTTTCAGGGAAACGGGTTTAATTTAAACGGGAAATNTCGAGAGCTAGTCTCGAGATTAGTCTCAGAACCTTGTCCACTTGAGAGCAACATCAGCCTCTCCCGAGTCTCGGAGAGTCGGCGAGTCTCCGAGACTAGTCTCAGCCCCATGTCCACTAGCGATTTAAATCTCGAGAGCGAGTCTCGATACTAAAAAGTCTCAGATGGACACACCCTTATAAATTTAGTTTTTAAGAATTCTAAAATCCAATAAAAGAAGAAAGCCTAAAATTTTTTGCACAATTAGACATTTTACAATTTGTTTGTTAACAAAACTATTAATATAGATAGATTATATTTTTTTTAAAAGTAATACATAATTTTATAAAACGAACGCATGCCCGACCGCATTCATTAATCATGCCCGAACGCATTCACTATTGATATATCCGTCAGGTGTCAGGTTACGTGTTTATATCTCAAATCGGAGTCGAAATCAAAACAGAGGGACAGAATTATTGTTTTTATTTTCCTTTTCCCACTAAAATAACATATATTGGACCTATCTTTTGAAAAAATATGTTTTTATTGCTTAATATATTTTATTATTTTTTCTGTCCTAACCGTAATGTTGCTTTGGGTTTTTATTAAAAATAAAATTATTAAAATATATATTTTTTTTTATAAATACTTTATCCTCCGCTCCAATTTTTATTTTATAAAATACTATTCAAACACGTAATATAAGTCACGTTACGCAGCAAGCACATTTTAAGTATTCTAAATTTATTAAAAAGAAGTTTAGCCTTGTCATCGTTATCACAAACAAGAAGTCTTGGGGTAGTTCGGTATTCGGCCACAAATAGCGCTGGCATCACTTTATAGTTTCACTATAATATTCATGTTCCAACAAATTTGATAAGTACCCTTGTTCGATATTCGTAACATTTTGAGGTAAAGCAAAAAATTCACAAAATTGACCCCGCGTGGTTACTCGCATATGAGCATAGTGCTCATATGCGATTATTATCATTTTGAGTCTTATCACCTAATAAGATATAAATTAGCGAATCTTGGATGGTACCCAACAGGGGTATTGTTAACCATTAGAGTAGAGTAGGGTTGTCGGATTTTTTATTTATAAATTTAAACGGTAATGCATTCTATAATAAATAAATTAATTCATAAGCTCAATGAAATTCTCAACACTGAAAATTAAATTCTCTAAGGCTACCCTGTGAATCTGATGGTAAGGACGGATAGTACTCCCTAGAAATGACTTCGCCAAGGCTGCCTGGCTGCCTACGCCTTCTGGGGGGTGGACGAGCGAAGAGACATAATAATAACTAGACGAAAGAGCATTATTATGTATTTTTTTATAAAACAAAAAATATATAAAAATAATATAATATAATTTTCTACAAAGACTCTTCCCATTAAAACCCTTGGTGCGGTCAGTTCAGACTAGACGAGTGAGAAACTCTTATTGTGTGCTATACATTTAGATCTTTGGCGTAACATAAAAACGTCGCTGTCACGCGCGACGGCGACGAACGTCCCCCTCCCCCTTCCCTAGTGAGAAACTGACCTGAATCCACTCTAACCTCACATAGCTGTCAGTTTTCGACGAAGTTAAATTCCTATTCTATTTATTTTTTTCGAATTTTACCGCCAAAATATCTCCGATTAAATCTGGGATTTTTTTAATTTATCGACTTATACAAAAGATTTTATAAAATTAATGACTGATTCAAGTATTGTCATCAGAAATACATCATTCAGTATTTTAGGTAGTCGGAAAGTGGTTATAAAGTAGATTACAAGATTTGCCCTTTACAAAAAATATGTGCCAGACAGACAAGTGAAGCTAATTGAATTGGTGTAAAATAAGTATTAATAATAATTGCGTCAAAGATTTAATAAATAATAAATCTACATACAAAAAAGAGATTCTAAATAAAATAGATTTGTCTAGGGAAGTAAAATATAAAGGGATTAACTACTCAAACTAGGATCAACTGGGATTAACTATTTCATTAAACTTATACTTCCAAGACTGGATTTACTTTAATCTGGAGCAAGCAAGGTCAACATCTAAACAGGGGGGGTCAACATCTAAACAGGGGGGTAAATGGGGGGTTTTACCATCATCTGGTAAAACTACTTGGATCACGGACCTAATCTTGTCGTTATTACCGTAGCTCAACAGAAACTAGGACAAATCTACAGGGATTTGTACAAACTAGAGCTTGATTTTGAAATGTTTTATCATGTATGAGTGCCCAAGCCTGACATAACTATACAGGGAGGGTTTCAAAACATATTCTTAAAGTTACTAGTGTCTAAAAGAACAAAATCAGAACTTAAAATAGGAGCAGCATTACGGAAAATTTCCAACTGTTATTGTTATTGGTTTTTAGCCTTGTAGTCATCTTACCCTTTACAACTAAATCGCTTCTATTTTCTTAGGATATGGATTTTACAAACTCAAATCCTGAGAAGTGTCATGGAGAATCCAATTTATTTCAGTTGCAATGTAATAAAATAAATAATAAATATAATAATGATAATAATAATAAATCAATTTAAAGAGAGTCTGAAGAATGTATATAAGTTTCCCAATACAACCCTAAGAGACCAATAATTAGTATCTTTTATATAATCAGGTAGTGTCCCGACGGGCGACGACTCACCTCTAAATGATTTATAACGTTAAAAATTGATTAGCCATAAGCTGGGATTGAACCAGTGACCTCCTGTGCGTCAGGTGAAAACGCTACCACTAGGCCATGCCATTGTTATGAAACTCCATGCATAAAACTTATTATTTAAACTTATTATTCTGTCCGCTGCCACGGGCATAACGGCTAGTAGGATATATATACACAACTAATCCTTATAACTCCAGTAGTCTGGACAGTGGTCTACTTTACCCTAACTTGATGATGTTTAACACCTAAAAATGCTTCCAGAATTGTTTGATATTATTCGGACCAAAAATTCTAGATATCATACGTCTATGGTCGCGGAAGCCCTTCTAATGCATTAGATCTTGTTGATTTATGGAGTTCGGTGGGGTACTATCCTAATCTGACAGTCTACAAGTAATTACAATCATATAATCAATACGATAGGCTATAGTCTCGTTCAAACTGTACCACTAATGCAGCGACATTCAATGCCGTAAATCTGCTTGACAGTCGCCGTCATGACACTAAATGTTATGTTTACACAACATAGCAGCTGTTCACATGCCCACTCCACACTGTCATCACAGTTTTTTAAAGTAGCAAACCAGAACAAAGCAATAATAGTTCATGAAATTTATCTTTTTACTTTTCCTCACTACTTGAGTAGGAAAAGTATTGTTTTCACCAAACATTTTTTTTTCGAGATTTCAACGGAATTATCCGTTTTAGGTGTTCTTAAGACCTCCTGAATGGTTTTCAGCATGACGTATGTATGTGTGTATGTATGTGTGTTATCATCGTTGCGCCCAAGGTATTTAACCTAGAGAGTTGAAACTTGGCAGAAAAATCAGTCCTAACCTGTAGTTGTGCCGCCCGGAAAATCAACTTTTTCCGCCATCTTGAACCCAGTTTGCTGAGTCATCAAAAATTAAAAAAAATCGTAATAAATCGAAAATGGTCCTTATCGAGTTGAAATTTGGCACGAATGAACGGCTGGTACCGAAGTGCGCCAGCCCCCCTTCGGATAAGAAAAAGGTTACGGTGGAAGTGCGCCAGCCTCTTAGTCTAAAGGGTGAGGACAGGTAATCCGGGTTATACCTCTTGCACCCCGTCTAAACTCAAAGAACTTAGTAGGGGACTTCGAAATTAAAATCCAACAAGCCGTTCAAAATGTCTTACCAAGCACTTAGGAAAAATTCAGGATTTTCGATTTACTGAGGTCAACCATGTTCTACCAACGATAGTCAATTAATTAAGTTTATCTTCGGACTTCCCTATATAGACCGTAAAGAAGTTGAAAAATGTTATATTGAAGATTTTATAAGCCAAAAAATAAGCCATCGCAATGATCGAGTTTGGGACTATATATCACCGAGAACTATATTGATCTGTCCACGGCTAAATTCACAATACCAGTGTGGGATTCAAGCAGCCTAGCGTTGGTTGTTTATAATAATAAGGTATCTAGATTTGAAATGCGATAGTCATTTTTAATTTATTTAGGAGTATGTACTTAAATAAATTACACCTTTCAATATGTATTTTGTATTATATTTATTGAATATAGACTCAATTGTATTATATTATGTATATTACATATGTAAAAGATTTTATTTTTCATGAGTACGTTTAATGTTAAGTTAATCTAAGCCCTTCTAATAAATATTAGCATTCACTTATAAGTGAGTGTAATTTATGTAATTAACATTTCTTTAATTTTTAATATTAA